>QDEB01053814.1:0-15186 GCA_004193795.1 Asbolus verrucosus | reverse complement strand
AAAAAAAATCAAGACCAACTTAAAATAAGCAGCAACTAAAAAAGATTATCCCTTCCAAAGCTGATTATAAATTGCCGTTTGAAGACTTAACTCGTCGTTGTTTGTGAGTGAACAACTTAATCAAGCTAATTAAGCTTTCAAACTTAGCTATGCCAGTATACTAGGTATACTACGATTTCTCTCACCTGCAGGCCGTTTCATACAATGAAAAATTATTATTTTTGACATTTCTGTGTTTCTACGAAAACTTTGCTTCATCAAACCATATTTAGAGAAAAAAAGCAAACATATGGCGGGTGTCAATCAGTTTAGATGGATTTTTTTTATTTTATAAACTATTAAACTTAATCAAATTTGACATACGTCATACTTACAGTGTGAATGTTTGATGTAAACACGTAATTTATTTGCGTTTTTAAAAATACACGAAAATAGCTTTAATTTTTTAAATATAACACTCCACAAATTCTTACATTTTTCTAATAAAGCTCTAAATATGTCGTTAATTATTTTCTTTCACTTTTCATTTCATTAAAAAAAAAGTGCTACGAACCGTACGAAATCATTTTTATCAGTTTGAGAACAATCATAAAAATAAATTCAAATTTTCAACTCAAGTGTTTACCTGTCCAGAAATTCTTACGTCACAAACACTTCTGTCGATGAAAGTAATTTTTTTTCAAGTGCTTGTAATATGACACATTTATGAAAATAAAAAACAAAAATATTTCTATGATGTCACATTTTATCCGCAAATTTTCCACTGATTTTTATATAATCATTATATTAGGACCACTGTTGTNNAGTATTGGCGCCAAGCAATAAATTTCAGTGGCCTGTGGTAATAAATCAAGAAATTAAAGGGGCGCACTTGCACCCGTCGACACTCGGTATACGAAATTTTTAAGGACAAAATGCAGCCGTACATTCACATTTTTTTTGTTTTCGAAAATTATCATATAATATAGAGAATCATAAAAATTAAAAAAACCAAGTTTATTTTTAGTGAAAGTTCCCAATTTCTACCGCACGCCCAAAGAAAGTTTCGTTTTTTTAACTTAAAAGTGAAGTGTAAATATGTCACCGTCAAACCTACACTCGACGGTAGTTAATATGTTTTCAATTTTTTTTAAATGTCATTGACGTAAACAATTTTACTGTTTCCGAGCCTGCACTACGATAAAATCTAAATTAACTTGGCTAATTCTTGTTTTATGTTAGGCAGTACGTTGTCCAACAATTAGTAATCTCCACCCACCTCATTTTACCCACAGTAGGGACGTGGTCATATCTTTGCATTTTTTAATTTCTTCAATCTAAAAGAAATCTTGATTCCATGTTTTCCTTACAAATTCGTTAATGGGCTTATTGACACCTAACATATTGGATAAAATTGATTTTTACATTCCTCCATATGCTACACAACATAACATTTTTTTCTTGGAACCACACATTTGAATTTGGTATTAAAATCACCCTTTTATTATTATTTGCAGTAATTTCAACGGTAAGTATATCTGAAAAATGTGACTTTTTTTCGAATAGTATTGACAACATTACTTCTTTATTCATAACTAAACGTGATTTCTTTATATCTATGTTTTTTTTTTCCAATTTAGATATTATGTTTTTTATTTCAAGTTTAAGTTGTTACGTGTGGCTTGTTCTATTATAACCGGATATATATGTATACTCTGCGAGCCAAATATATTGTTCTTGTCGATTTGTTAAATTCTATAATGTATTTTTCCAGAGAATACATAAAACACTGAAAAAAATAAATTACTAGAATAAACAAACTGCGAAAATCAAAACACACGATACAAACAAGATGGAGTTAAAATTTCGAAATTCGATTAGCTACATTTTTGATGTTACTAATATCGGTTTAAAGCTGACTCCCTAACGGCTACGGATATCGCTACGATATAATACGTTTTGGTTCTCGCAAATTGCTCAATAATTGACACTTCAATTTCAGATCGTGACGTAACCGGCCTTAATTTCTGGCGAAATACCCGACCCTATAAAACACCACCACCAGGTAGCCGACTGGATGAAATCGTTTTAGATAGCGGCTCCTAAATTAAATTGGTATATGGTGTCAATTTGGACCGAGCAGATTAGGCTTTGTTTCAGGACATTTGGTTTGCACAGCACGAAAGGGTCGGTATATCCTTAATTTGCCGGAGGGTTACAGCAACTGGAACCACTTTTTGGGCTATAATTTCATAGAGATTACTTTCGTGTCAGACAAACCTT
Organism: Asbolus verrucosus; assembly: GCA_004193795.1. NCBI lineage: Eukaryota > Metazoa > Arthropoda > Insecta > Coleoptera > Tenebrionidae > Asbolus > Asbolus verrucosus. The sequence continues at coordinate 12,924 of QDEB01053814.1, read as the reverse complement.
ACGGAAAGTTCTTTTAATTCGTCTTTATCGAATTCTCCCACTCGATGGAGCTCTCGCGTTCGACAAATAGACTTTCGGGACGATCGGATTTCCATGATTTTAAAATAATCCCCTCTTTGTGAAACAAAACTCTGCGCCAGAGTTGCGTAGCCCAGATCCGAAATCAAAAGGCAGTAAACTCGCGCTGTGATCAACACAAGACACCGGAAGTCACAAATTACATGTTGTATTCTTCGTCGGTATATTAGAAAACGAGTTTATACGAAAAATTTAGCACCATTTATCAAATCCTGTCTAGCCTAAAGATTAATTCTTCGTTCTTGCCTTCAAACTTGCACATTGACCTTTCTGCAAACAAGATTTAGCGCCTTCTAATTATTTGAATGGACACCTGAGTCTACAATATGTTGTCCTTGTCGCCGGAACGAGTATCTTGTAATGATATCGTCTTTCTCACCCACAAGAGAGTTAAAAAAGGTCCCCTTTAGGGCGTTTAACAGTACTCTCCGTGATCCTAAATCTTTCAACGGGTTTGACCACCACACTTTAGCTTTACATTAATGTCGACCGCAATTTCTGTTTGCGTTAAGCCAGCTTACCCCTAGCTCGGTTTGCCTCTTCGATGCTTAAATACAAGACTGTTCCGGTAATTATAAATAAATTGTTCGAAAAGCAACCGCATAAATCTCGCCGAAGGAAGAATGTTAAGGCTAAGTTAGTGCGTTAGTGCGATTTATAGTAGATTTGAATGACAATACTGTTCATTAAAAAATATTTGACACAATCTTTCGCACAAAACAAGAAGAATCAATATTAAGGATTAACTTGACATAAACCGTAACTCTGAAGAAAAAATACACATCTATTAACCCAACGAATATTTTGATGATTAATCACAAAATCGTCTTAATAACGGTATTAACCTCAACTATTACTTAACTAATAGTTTTCATTTGCACTCTACATTAATTATGGTATAAACAGTGTTAAAATCTATTTATTTTAAATCCTAAATTTTTACTGATTAAATACGAAAAAGACATTTTAATTCTCTTTACAACTGTACCCTTTTTGACGGATTTTTTTCAGATTTTATCAATGTTCAAATAATTTTGATATCTAATAATGACAACACTTTTTTTCTTTTATGCCTTCTGCCTCTAGTTCTGAGATGAATACTCAAGTGCCCCATTAAAGTTGTATAAAACTGAAATGATAACTTTATATCAATCTAATTCGACGTTTTGTTATCTGGTAATAATGTGTCAATTTTAACTTAGTTGCAAGGGGAAATAATTAACGTATTAATAGTGTCATCAACACAAAAAAAGTGTCCAAGTTATGCAAAATTTTGGAATAAAGTGGAAGCCAAAAGCAAATTGTTTCATTCCTATAGAAGAATTTATATTTTTTAATTTAAATCACTGTTGTTGTTTTTCGATTTTGATAAATGTTATAGTTGCATCAGGGTACTTATGTAGCTTTTAATTCTGATATTTAATAACTGCAATTCCAATGAGCTTTGTTCTCCTCCTTAATGAAGATATTCCATCCCTATTACGTATAAGACGCAACGTTCTTGATAGTTGATAGTCAAAAATGGTTTTTTAAATTTGAATATTTTATGATTCAATAACTAACCTGTCAGTCCATAATATCCAAAATTACCAAACGTTATAAAATTGTACCGTGATATATACAACCATCCAATTCAATGAACATCTGCTTTCTTTCATGTCAAAATGCAACACGTATTATGAAGTGCATAACATAGTTTAGTAGTTTGTAATCAATAAGTTCTACTTAACTGACGAACACTTTTTCGAGGTTGCTACAATGGATTTTAAATTAGCTCATGATTAATTTTAATGGCTTGTTAGTTAATATAAGCTACAATGTTATGAGGTGTAAATGGGCAAAGAGGATTACAATGTGCAAACTAACAACGGTTAAATTTTATGTAACTATTAAATCAATGAAGAAATTAACCAATTCAATTTCTTAACAATTGGCAGGAATTATAGAAGCACCTAATTATTAACGATTTTTATGACAGACAGGAAATGGAATTTTTGGAAATTTATAACAAATTAAAATTAAAATTAAAATAAAAAAAAAGTTACATTAATAAAGAAGGTGGTATTTATAGGGTTCTATATCAAATTTGGTGAAGATTATTTGTAGAAATTACTCATTCTATTTTTTTATTAGATATGACACTTTGTCGTGCAACCACAAATTATGTAAAATAAAGTTTCATTTGGTTTCAATTGATTCAAATAAAAATTGGCGATTCTTTTGATTGAGGAAACCATAAAACGTCTCAAAAACCACATTGTTAAGTATAAAATCTGAAGACGAATTAGAAAATTAATCCTCTAAACTGAGCTAGACTTCAAGCAGACGTCCATTTTATTCTTTTACCTGAAGATTATGTTGAAAAATAAAGTTCTTACTAAAAATGTCGTCAACTTGGTTTCTGCAGCAAAAAATGTTATATTTTAATTCACAGGAACAGTCTACCACCCGTAAGCTGCCAAAAACATGCCCTAATATTTTCAAATTAGCCATAACAGCATTAAAATCGAAAAATAACATTGATGTTGTTTTCAGTTTTCAATTTTTGTCAATTTCTAAATGGCATAGAAATATAATGTTTGACTTGGTTTAGTCGCTCTCAAACTATATTGGTGCAAACTGATTTTAATTAAGTATGACTTAAAAACAAAATTGTAGTCATTTAGTTAAGTAATAGTATAAGACGAGTTCGTGCAAACGGCCCCAAAAAGGATATGAGTGCGGACTAGTAATTCGGCCTTCATAAGTCAGTTTTTGAAAACTTAAATACAGCGACTACGAACAAACCAATCAAAGACCGATTTACTAGTTTGAACTACAAAGTAAGAAGAAAAGCGCAATGGCATACCAGAAAAGGTCTTGCCAATGAACAGTATCTTAACAGTTTTGAAAAAAAGTGTCACCGACGTTGTCGCCGAATACTGCCTAAAAATTTCTCATTACAAGCACGTAGTTTTTATTAGTGAATCAATTTCCCCGTCGTACAATATTAAGTTACAAGTTTGTAGCCGTCGCTCGAGTGATCCAAACCTAACACGAAAATGTCCATCGATTGACCGAAAAAACCACCCGACGAAAGCGGAGGGACGAGAACGTGCCTGATGCGACAATATTTCGTCGAACCATCGACGAAATGTGTTATAATAACGACAACGAGGGCGGACCCAGAAATAACGACGGCTTCTCAGGAGACCACAATCTGGCAGGATCTCCTCATCGAATTCGAAGCTCGATCAACCGAAATGGCGCAGGTACGGACTTAGAACTCCGGTGGGCAACCGCATCCGCCGCACTCAACGTGACGCTGTCCAAACGATCCGCTCGAGAGGCCATCGCCGACGACTTCATCCGATGCGAACAGCCAAACAATGGCCTGCCCCGGAACGGTTTAATTAAGCCGCTTTTCCTGTTAAGGAACCCGAACGTCATCGACAACGACAAAAGAACGTCACGGTTACACGCCCGCGGGGTGTCGCCTCACAAAAGCGAAAATTCTTCGTCCGGTGGCAAGTTATGAGCGAAAGGGTAAATAAATAAACCGAAAATAACGAAGGCGAAAATCAATTAGAGCGAAGGCGGGAATTAAGAGTAATAAAATTTAACACTGTCCTTCGCCGCCTTAAAAGCGGAACAGAGATGCAATCGGTTCGAGAAATGGGATTCATTACGGCGAGGGTAAGCTTCATATAGTGTGTCGACACGTTGTTAATGACGGCAATTAAATTTTACGTTGAGTAAAGTTGCGTAATTATAAAGTAATTGACAAAAGTTCACCCTCACGCGTCTCCACCAGCACCTAATGGAGTCGCCGTTTCTGCAGGATGGCCCTCTTTCGCTGCAGAAGCTCTGATCGATCGCCAGTCAGAGAAAAGAAAAACGAATTAGAAAACATCGGAAATGTACCCTCCTCCCATCAGTCATAATCCGATCTCCTTCTTGTGTTCCTAATACGTCATCTCACCCGAACGATTGCATTTTCTATACTAATAAAACGTAACAGGATCGCCCATCAAAGTTAACGTCAAAACATATAAAACGCCAACGATTCAGGTTCCTCTAAGTACGAATAAGCAAGCAAATCTGTTATTTTACGACGGTTTTATGTGCTTTTTCGCGTTTTTCATAAAACGATTTCCAGCTTTTCATAAACGCGCTACAAGATACCCTTAAAGATTATCGAGTAAAGCCACCGGCGCATATTTGCCCGATACGCGTCTGGAAATATCTCGATATTTCATCGGACCCATTTTCCGACGTAGTTTATCGTGTTTTTCCGGGGAAACTATCGGAATCCGAAATCGCGCTAATGCATTTCGACCGCCTCACCACCGGCTAAATCTCACACGATTCAATGTGTTGCAACCCATTCCACCCGAGCGCTGAAATTTGCAAGCACACGTGAAAAGCCCAGCTGAAAACACCTTTCTAAAGGTCTAACTAATCATCACCGGAACGTTACCCTCGTTATTTAGAGAACGTGCGTGCCGGAAAACGTACGAAGCCATACTTTCTTACGTTTCAGGTTCATATTATTTCTACTGTCTGCTGAAAAATATGTTCAGATTGATTAACTCCGACCGACTGAAGTATCTTCATTTCCTTATCACCAAACATTTGAAAAGAAACTTTGTATCAAAACTGTTACTTGTTTTACCTTATTGCACTATTTTTTGTTAATATTGAATACAGGAGACAATTACTCTTTCTACTTGAATCCGACTTGAACTTTTGTTATTGTTTAGACTTGTTTGTAATAGTGTAAGTGGTACAGGTGAGGAAACAACCAGTGCTTAAGATTACAAGATTGAATTACTTAGCTTTCACGACATTTTTGTTCTACATACTAAACTTTTTTTTAAATAATAACGGTGCTCTAAAAGTAGAATACGAAAACAATCAACTTCATGTTATTTATTAACAAGTTTGTGTTTCTCTTCAGTCGATTCGAACATTTAATTATAGAACACAATCTCAACCTTAAATTATGAATTTCTTGACAAACGATGACAAATTTTAAATTCTTCAAACAACTAGCAGGATTATGTGATAATAAATCAATGACATTTTTAACGAATTTGAAAACGAATTCAATACAAAATTTGCAAAAAAATTGATAGAAAATTTACTGAAATTAATTAAAACAAATTACAAGGGAGGGACGGTTTGGTGCTAAACTAGGTATATTTAAGTCGGGTGTAAGCAGTTCTAATTGTACCAAAAACTGCAAATTAGTTCGATAGAAATAGAACACCTCCAGAGCATTTTTGGGGAAATTCATTTAGATCGACCTATACAATCATGAATATGTAAATATGGAGATGTATTCTGTGAAGCGGAAATAAAATCAAAGAAGGTGGTGTGCAATATTCGAACTATACAAAACCATTTTGGAAAATTGTCAATTTTTCTAAAAATGTTATTTTTTAAGTATATAAAATGTCAGTCCGCTACTTATTTCTGCCTGTTACGCGTTTCAATAGTTAAAAAAAATTAGGCAGGTTTCAGGTATTCACAACCGACTTCAAATTATGAAAAATGAAAGCAAAATTATGATGACAGAACGAAATTCTTTTAGGAGCGAAGTTTGCTGTAAAATTTCCCGTCTGTCATCTCGCACGGGCTTTAGAAGAAGAGACAAACCATGCCTGTGGATAGACCCAAAATTTCTGCCTCAAGTGATTACCATCCGGAGGATGGGATCCGTTTTTATTCATGCAGACATCTCCACTGTGCGGAAATTTAAACTAGACCTCCAATTCAACAACTTAATAAAGCGGAGAATTACAATAACGGACACATTATTACACTTGTTAAATGCGGCCAACTTTAATTATAAATTCAAACCTTTGTGTTCGATGTACGTAATGCAAACTTCAGAATGCGAATATACAGACAATAAGATTCGGACTGACGATTGTAATGCATCTGGTTTATTCGCATCTGTCTCATTCTACAAGAACACAAATGTACTCCAGTGAATGTATTTAATACCTTTGGTCTAATTTGCCAGTCGCTTGTAAACACAACGGCTAAAACGGAATTAAAACTTAAAACTGTCATAACTACAAACGTCGTTTAGATTTAATGGATTTGCACACTATATGGTTGACAAAAATAAATATAAGATGCTTATTCACGTCTACTTAAAATACGTGACATCATCACATAAAAAAAATTCTTAAGTAAACACTAAATATGTTTGCAACAAATTAGAACGAAAATGTTTCACGTTACATTTTTTTCATGTATAGTGTGTTCCAATCAAAAAATCATACCCTATGTATGGAATCACATGACTTAAGCAAAATAGTAGATACACCAATTTTTTGGCAGAAAACGCGCAATAAAAAATAAAACAAAAAACAAGGAACAATATTTACAGAAATATCCCGTAACTTTAAAAAAAATTCTTGGCAATGAATTGTCTTGTTATGGCACTGCTTTTTGCACGCAAAGCTTTCGTATTAACTTAATTCAAAGTCAACAGAGAAAAACAAATTCAAATTAAGTTTTTTTTTTTTTATTTATTGATCGCTAAATTACATCGTGCAAAACGGATATATTAATCAACCTATTTACACAATTCGTTAGAAAAAAGTTAATAGAAGTGTAAAATACAAACCGTAAGTCCCCTGAAATGCATACTTTTCATAATTACTGTAAATTAAAAATTTACCAAAATTTCCAGTTTCTGAGTTCTGCATTTTGCCAAACTGAACAAAAATAAACCAAGAATATTTTTAAAGGTGCAACACATTATGCGAAATTATCCGCGATATTTTATACCGCAAGCTTCAGCCACCGACTTCAAATGAGATTTTATTCAGAAACAACCTTGTCAAAACCAAGAGTTTTCCGCTTTACATTCCTGACACCGACAAAGATCCGTATGCCGTATTTTAACACTTCCAAAGTTTCGTTATAAAACAGACTGTTCTAAATGCGAGTATGATTTATTATAACAACTTTTGACATTCAGAAATTAACGAAAACAATTTCTGGTACTTGAAATCTCGCGGCGTAATGAATGCCAAAAGTTCCTTTTACGTCCTTCAAGTTTACGTAGTCTGCCGGTAATAAAATTAATCTGCGCAAAGGAAACAACATCTTGTGCACATGCGATCGACGAGTTTACTACCATTTCAGTTCGCAACGGATGATGGTTTTTACAGTGTCAGCGAAAAGCGAAACCATCCCAGCCTGACCATGACCAATAGTTTTCGCAGTGCGACACGGCGGCCGCAAAAGTCCGACATTTAATTAATTTCTTTATTGCCGTTATGATTGCTTCGTTATTCACAGATTCATAAATTTTCATTTTTATGTGGAGGTGAATGCTAATAGAGCTAAATAAAAAAATGAATGCTAAAAAATCCGTAACGAATTAATTTCTGACATTTGATCCTTCATTTCTAGCATTAAAAAAAAAATAAAATCCATGCTGTCATGTTATTTTATTAGATTATCTTATTCATCCAATAAATTATCCAGTTAGATAAGATCTTCCGCATGGCAATTTATCTCTATATTACATTATTAATGAGCATCGAATATGTAACTTGCTAACATCATATACAGGGCTGGAACCACCAAGATTTCAGATGGCTGAAGCGATTCACTATCACCAAAGTTATAAAAACTTAAATAAATTAAGAATTTGAAGAGAAAAACATCTGCAACCATTAGTTGATTTCACGATACGCAAATAGATATCATTGATATAATCCACATTAAATTCAACACGGCGATGGAAAAACATGAGGACTAAATAGTCGGAAAAAAAGGCCAAAGCGAGAGGTATTTGGAAACAAATAAATAAAGTCCTAGGTCTACAAGACCTCTAGCGTTTTTTATTTATTTAAATAAATACTTCTCAAATCTGTTTGTTGGTATATACATATATCTGATATATCTAACATCTATATCAAACTTGGGACGTACATGTCCCATTTTTTCTTTGTTTGTGAATAGATTTTAATGAAATTTGATGTCCGATAAAAACAATTAAGTAAATAAAATACCACTTCCAGATGACAAAGAAATAATTTCGAAAAACAACATTTTTAAAAATTTATAAACTTTTGATTGTTTTTTTATATAAAATTATACTCCAATGTTAATATAAATTTTACATTTTCATTTGCAATAATTATCACTGATTTTTCTTTCTTCACTTAAGAATCTTTTAATTTTAAACATAGGTTGATCTACTTGCTTTTCCTAAATATATAATATGCTTTCACAAGAGCCAAATTTCATTAAAATCGATACATAAATAAAAAATAAAAGCACGTTTTACGTAGACCCGGAACATAATTCTACATTTCTACCAGTTTCTCATTTAATTAAACTTGAAAGTGTATTTTCGACATGTTGTTTTACTTCACTTGATTTCCTACGCTGAAATCGAATTTTGTATTTTCTTAATCAGACGTGATGAATACCGTTGCAAAACTTTTCAACCGTTTAGTATTGTGAAATGTGCACACTACTTGAGTGTTACTTTTATTTATTTTTCTCTGCTGCAACTTTAACTTTTATTTAGACTTCTGTTCTATTACCAAAGTCAATATTTTTCATTAATCACAGAGTAAAAATTATATAAAGCGTTTATAATAGAAAAACTGGTAATTTTCAAGTAAGTACATCACAAGAAATTCAATAAATATTTGCAGCAAAATGACAGTTTTCAGTTGTATTTGATTATTATTACAACGAATGCACATTCTATGAAAGAACAAGGTTACCACGTACCAGTGATGTTTATGAAAGATTTTCAACCAAAATTCCTTAATTAATTTAAAAGTGCAAAATGGGCAGTTCAAAGAAATTCTATACGAATTTTCAAAATTTTTTGAGATAAAATCGAAAATATTAACAAAAATGTTAAGTAATGTAATGCATTAGAGTAATAACTGAAAATTGCAAGCATTTGCACTATTTTCATAATTTAAATTTATAAAAAAAAGTAAAATCCAATTCACAAAAGCATTGTAAATGTGTGATGCAACTGAAATGAGAAATTTAGAGTTTCATCGAATTAATTTTGCATGGTGATGCGATTTGGACGCACCATTTGTTGAAGAAAACTCCCACTTTACTTCATCTAACTGGACAGAAATAGAGGCAGAATTCCTACAAATAACGCGTTTAAGGCAGTACATTCCGATGCAAAATTCATCTAATCATACTGTACACTAATTATTAAAACAGAATAAAAATTCAGTCATAAAAAAAATTACAGCAAACGAAAGTATCCATTAAAGATTATATTGTGCTCTGTAACGAAACCTTAATTGTACATTTTACCAAAAATTTCACATTTTCATAAAAATTTAATTACAAAACCGGCGCAATATCTAGACTTTAAAACAGTCCTTGCACGGAAATTCGTTCCGCTCAAATATCACAAAGTCTAACATTAACTTCTCGCCCTTTTAAACACAAAATGACGCTGGAACGTCGAGGGTCGCCCAAAGGGCTTTTATTTCGTCCGTTTGCAGTGGTAAATTAATTCCGAAACTTTGAAGAAACGCAACAAATGATTTTCAGTTCGAGTTACTTTTCCGAGGACCTTGTTTTTTTTTGCATCTAAAGCTCTACCGGCGGTGTAACAAAAAGAAGTTCCTCTCTCTCCACCGCGTTTGTAATTCCGACCCAATAAGACAAATTAACTTATTAATCTAACGTGGTCCTAATGACAATAGAACCGTTTCTACTTTATCTCAAATGGTAATAGAGGTCAACGTTCAACAACACGTTGAAAACAGGTTGCGAATATCTCGATACAGCATCGCTAAGTGTGCATATACCTAGTCGAAAATATTCCACATAAACTGAACGATGTTGTTGTTTCCCCGTTTTGTAAACGACGACAATGGAGTTCCATTATCCAAAAAGAAGATTGGATTACCTCGAAATTGAATCGGAACATCAAACTCGTTTCTTTTTTGTATCCTTCAGTCTTGCATGCAATTCCATAAAACATGTACAATCTTACTTTGTACGCTTCAAACACTTTGGAATTCTGCAAGGCAAACAGTGCAACTCCCGCTATCACACGTATAAACCATTGCCTCGAGAAAATTGCTCCCGAATGTTCGTATTAAAAGTAGAAAATTTTCTGACTCATACATCTTAACAAGTACATTTTCTAAAATACACCTGCGTGTCATCCAAGTTGCATTATTAAAATAGGAATAACTAATTGGTGGTTGTCATGTGTTCGCGATTTATAAATTTACATTGGAACGAGATCACACATCTGCATTTGTTCATTCACATGGTATAAATAAGCTTAAACGACCGCAACATAACATTAAGTAATTACGATAACATCTCAAAAACTCCGTGTTAATTTCGCCTAATCTAAACAGGATACTTCACCGACGAATATAAAAAAAGCAATTAATCTGAGCGCTAAGCCGGTCGCGATTTATCCATTAGCATGAATAATTTTCAAGCTCGTGGCTTTAATTTTCCGATTTTCCACCCCAAATCGACAATGCTGCCGACCACATGGCGCATATGTGAAACGATCAGTCGAAACATCCACTCTATTGCACCTCGTATGAACCACTCTGGTTAATTTAAACTGGTCCAGACAATCCCTGTGGTATATATCCAGACATTGAAGGAAAAAGAAACTAAACCCAACAGAAATTTTCCGGGTTCATCTCGACGAATCTGAAACCCTTTGGGGATACAGATTTGTATGTCCAAGACCTTAAACATGTCATGTAATTTATTATTTTTTAAATGAGTTGCCTGCAAAACATCACAAAACTAAATTGTTGCATTCTATTACATGCCAGGGATATTCTGCACTAAATCGCCAAATCAACACAGCTCTGTAGAGACAATTAAATTTAACCAAATATTGGCCATTGCTCTATACAGAGAAAAGAACCGAATAGCGGCTTCACGTGCAGCAACCTCAACCGCTTCAGCAAAAATTAGTAAATCTCACTTTCGCTACTGTTATAAAATAAGATAACATATGATGGTAATTTCCTTCGGTAAAAACGATTTGTCTCAATACAGACGTCGAACGTCGCGGAAAGCGTCGGCAAAAGCGGAAAAAGTTTGCTCCACTTTCGAAAAACAGGCGGCGAAATTGGTTTCTGTTGCTGCTGCGGACTTTTCTGTTTATTCTTTTGCAGTTCTTTTGTTGCGCGTGCCAGTTTTAAAATGTTATTCTTGTAATTTAAAGCCGCTTTTGAAACACATTTGCGCTCCAGGACACTTCCGATTTGCTCTATTTTCGTCGGCGACGGTTAATTTGCATTTTATCCCGCTCAAAAAAATCTTCGAACTGTACGACGCTATTAGATGGGAACAAAAATCAAAAAAGCAGTCGCGACGGTACCGCAGAAATAATTATTAGGCCTGTTTTAATACTGCTTTTGTTAAATTCTGGCTGGTTTTCCACAAAGAGAATTTGAATCGTAGCAATTGCTTATAAATTAAATATAACTGTATACAAAAATTAATAATCAGACAGTGTGACAATTAAGACAGTTACGGTGTAAATTTCCAGAAATTCTTGAAATGAAAAATTATTAATGTTTTGGGAAAATAAAACTGAAAAATGCGCTTGATATTTCTCGTCTGAAGCGTTTATTGGTTAAATTCGCATTTATTTATAAGGTAAATTCACAATTCTAGCAAAAAATTACCTTGCGCAAACCTAAATATCCAAACCAAAAAAAAAAAAAAAAAAAACAAAATTGCAATAAATCAAAACAATTTCATACAAGCTCATAAATATTAATAACTGATCACTTCCTTGAAGTTTTTAAAGTGTCTATTAAATTAAAAAGAAAAAACTACACCATATGTTATGAGAGCAAGATCACGAAGGTGAAATAAATATCACTTATTTTACTAGAATTATTTAAACAATAATTTTGCTAATGTCTTATCATTCTTTATAATTAATCTCACTATGACGACATTTAACTACTTCACATTAATTTTATTTTATAGTAAAAGTTCTAGCAAAATTAACTATAATTATTGATCCACCTTTCACATACGAAGGGCACTTAAATAACCACGAACTATAATTGCAAATAACTATACAAAGTGAATTACACTGAGATTTGATTGATGCTAATGGATGGAGTATAAAGATCACAATTTCCTAATTTGCAACAAAGGCACTTCGCAATGAACTGATATAAGACTTCAAAAAATGACGACCTTTATCAAATATTTTAATAAAAATATTAATAGCTACCATAACGTGTAACGTTCAAAATGAATTTATTTAAAGAAAACAGTCGAAAGAGAAAAAGTCGATCCAAATGTAACATTTGATTTGTCAATCGGCTGATGAAAGTTTATTAGTGTACTTTCAACGATTACCCGAAAATGTACATTTCGTCAAAACTCTGAACTAGTGATGCTAAAACGATCGCTTTTACAATTAAGGCATCCTTAAGATCATTTCCAGATAATATGTTTTTGACGTTATATAATGCATGGAATAATTATGACCTAATTTCAAACTCTTCCTTGTAATTGTGAGCAAACAGACATAAGTTTCAACAAGGTTTATTACAACAATATAACAACAAAAACAAAAAGCGGTTCATTTTTGGTACCGACATAATGTGTATAAAAATCCATTTTAATCCGTCAAGTGGACGCAGTTTGAAGTGCCAACTGTTCATCGACTAAAATTAAAAAGTTTCATGCACAAATATTTGGTTTTCTAACTTCCAGTGACTAAGTAAGAAGCCTCTACGAAAAAATCATTCAAGTCAAACTTCCATTTCCTTCTCTCCTACGTTACCCAAATAGAAATATGTAGATATACATTTAACAAAAAAAAAAAAAAAA
>QDEB01053777.1:0-20958 GCA_004193795.1 Asbolus verrucosus | reverse complement strand
CTCCAATTATACAATAAAATCACGAAGCTGTGCGAAATATTAAATTTTAATTACCAGTTAGTTTTATCTGCGAATTTATTAAGAAAATCGTATTGGGTTAATTTTGCTTATAATAAAGATATGCTTATTAAATGTGCAGTTTTTATAAATTGTATTAATTTTTAGCTATCATCACTGTTATGAAGTATCTATATATAAGTGCAACAACTGAACAACTGAAATTGAAGTTAATTTAGACATGCTGTTGTAAACACATTATATATTATCTTACTTGGAAATGTCTCATAATTACCTAGGGAGTAGAAGTTGATGTAGCGGATCTTTATGTTTTAAAAGCATATTATATTTTCTTATATTTAATTTAAAGTACAAAAATCATGTCATACTGCGTTTATAAATTTCAACCCACTACCGTGAATATCATTGTTCATTTATTTATAAAGATTGTTTTTGTTTAGAGAAAAATTCGTGTCATCAGCAATACAACTATTTCAGTAAATATAATTTCAATAAATATAATTAACACCAATGGTTTTTATTCTGAAAACAACACTTCGCACTAAAATTGTTTAGCAGTGTCTCTTATATTATATTATATTATATATAAATTATCTTAAATGATGATAAAAAAACTCACTTGTTAAAATTACTTCATTAAACAATATAAATAACTTTTACACTTGGAAAAATGTTCTCTGAAATGTTTGTTTTTACAAATAAAGTAACACAAGAGAGTGAAGTTATCAGTCTAATAATCGTAAATCGGATTTTGAAGATTTTACTAGTTAGTTAATTAAATGAGCAGCAGTAATGACAATGACATTAACATCATCACAGACATTTATTTTGACCATAGAACGATTCGACGATAGTGTATTAAATTGCTGACACAATTATACTGTAACCAAATTGAAACTTTCTATATGAACAACAGTAATAAAACTAATGGTAATGATAATACTTTCATCATGTTTCGTTATAAATCGTCAGTGCTCAATGCTACTAGGAACCCACTGACTGCGCTTAAAATAAACTCTCAAATACTTACTCAATATTTCACTATCTCTTGAGCAAATAGTATTTTTTCAAAATGAGTAATTTTGTGGTTAAAACGAATATACTTTGCGCCGGTTATAAACACTAATTTATATAATAACAAGTTAATACTTGTTAAATAAAAACATCTTTTTAACAAAAATCAATTGTAAAAAACCGTCTCAAACCACAAATCAAAACACGTTAAATCTATAACAACACTGTATAATGATAATAGACCATTCCAGTAACACGCCCCATCAGTTTTCAGCAACCGAAACAATAACGGTACACAATGTTTGCTTTACAATGGATCGATGGATAAAATATGAAAAATATAGGATCCTATACTACCTTTTAAAAACTTTTTTCATAATATCTTACTAAATTTATCTCAATAAATACCACATCTGCATTTTAAATTTTAAAAATTATATACTTTTTTAATATTTAGTCCTATATTGAAAGAAAGACACTCTTTCATATATCAACATTTAAATAACACGTCATAAAATATTTTTGAGACTAAAAAATGAGCGCATTGTTTTTCAGATACGTAATACATTTTCACCTCAGCCTTCATCTCCCCGATTAAATTAATTATGGGTGTAGAAAAATTTCTTAATTTCTTAATACAAAACATCATATTATTTAATTAACGATAAGGCTACCACTGTTAAACTAAATTAGTCATGATAGTAGTGGCACATTATTTACTAGACAGCTCTCAAATGCAAGATAAACATAAATGCCTCATTTTTATGAGGCATTTAAAAAAAACTAATAAGTACTTAAAAAACTTAACTTACACCTAATAGTTCTTTTTAGTTTATTAAATGTTTCCTCTAAGTAATGTAAGTATACAAACGTACATCCAGTTATACTTTTTTTGCATAATTAATTTGAAAGGAAACATGAGTGAGACAAGTATTTACGAAAATATAGAAGTGCGGTGGCACATTTAGCGGCGTTCTTTCTCGTCTTCTTTTTTTATTTTATGATAATTAAATATTAGTTACGCTCTTTGAAACGATTAATTTATTTGAACCTTAAGAAAATACTTTAAACAAACTTTTATAACCGCGGAATTGCTTTTAAATGTTTTATTTCCGGTTTCAAAGGTGTTATTAGTTCCGCAACATTCCAATCTACAAATATATATGTGGTTAACAAACAACAGGATCTTCTCGTAATTGCACATTTAGAAATTTATTTCTATATGCCAGCTTTAAATCACCGCATTTCTTTCAATAAAGTTAACTATGTCACTTTAACGTCAGTCTGGAATTTATAATTACTTATTACGTGTTGTATTTATTTGCCTTTTAAATCAATTTTTCACTTAAAATTCTTAATTTCAAGGAGGCAGATTTTTAGCTTATTATTTCTTGAAATCCAATATACCTTTCTAAGATGAATAACTGAAAGATTTTTTCGTTTTTATTAAATATGAAGAAAAACGATTTTCACCATAAGAGAGTGGGCGTATATAATGAAGAGCTTCTCAATTCATCTTTCATGTCCACAAAGACCAACAGCTTGTCAATCTGACCAACTAAATCCCCTTAATCATTACGAGCTATCGATTATCTGACGTGAAATACGTGAGGGTTTCCTAATCCTGAAGCACCTTCGAGAGAGAAATTGGACATGGCATTAACTTATCCCGTGGGTATAAGCCACAAGAATTTTACTTTGCCCTAATGTTAAACATCGCGTGTTATTTTCACATACGAGAAAATAAAGCTATACTTTGTTTTCAACTTCCTTGAAAAAGACGAGGTTGATATGTACCGTCTACTCCATAATCTTGCCAACTGTAAACTTTTATTATACCTACCTGACTATTTATTTCCATCTAGCTAAGCGTGGAATTTGATTGAATTGCTTTTTTTTTGAAGACTATTAAGCATACGAATACTTTTATGTTGGAGTTTGTCTTCCTAGCAAATAACATTCAAGTCTTATTGTATCCGGTGGGACAAGAAGGACCAACACAAATAAACGACTACTCCTTACGTCCCTGTTTTCAATATTGTCTTCAATCTAAAGAAACACAGTTCTAAGACAGTCGATTTCAATTTAACATGGTTAAATAATATATAACATTCTCCATGATATTTTGATCAATTCACTCTTCAGTCTGATACCATCAATCCGCAACCACGTTAGAATTTTGTTTAATCGAACTGGTAATAACCTAAATTCGGTTAAACGCAACTAACGAAACTAACCCACATTCTGTAACTGTAATACCCACTGCAAAATTTATTAACACAAAAAAGGCACATTGTATATTGGGAATTATTCTATAACAAAGTGTAATGTGCAAATATATAACAAACTTTAAATGTAGTCTGCTGTTTTACACAACACTTTTCATACTTACTGATCGGTGCATTTAATCTAATTTAATCTAAATACTAATGTAAACACAAGAACATAAAATATAACATGAGATCTACCGTCTGCAGACTTCTATTTTGAACTTCAGTTTTTAAAGTCTGAATTTTAGACACTTAAAAATAAAAATATAAAATTATTCTAGATGTTTGCATTATAAATTACATATGCTTCTACGTGTTTTGCGTTTTCAGCTAAAATTAATTTATACATAGAAAATCTCTTTTTACATCGTATTAGCTTATTGGAATGTTGTAAAATAAGGTATACCACCAGTGGTTTTGTGTCAATTTTATAATCTGCCGAGAGACCAAGATGACCAAGAGAGCTCAAGTTCCTTTTTCTTCTCATGTACTCTAACCATGAACATCTTTGTAAAATTTTTATTTCCATCATGATTTTACTGCCTATAATACGGAAACACATATAATTTGGAAGTACGCCTTACTTTTCATTATAAAAAAATAATAAATTAGTTGGATCAAAATGTTTACAGTAAGACGTGTTTGTCTCAAACCATGTTTTCTACCACATCAAAATTTTTTGCCGAAGTGCCTCTAAATGAAGCCTTTTCGGAAACATTTTACACATTCGTGATTTACTTTTTTGTGCCGACGTTTATCTTTTACTGCCAATACATTTAAAGTGTTTGCACGCAACATGTACAGAGTTTTAATAATTGAAAACCTTAAGATGCGTGATGTTACAAACAATCTGAATTTTTCAGTAGCAGTTCTAGAAGACCTCAGTCTTTTCGTAATTAAATTAAAATTTTATATTTAGTCGTACCAAGAGATTCATTTACAAACAGAAACATCGTGGTTAGAAGATATTTTTTTAGTTTTTTCATCCGATTGTTCAACATACAATTGGTAATGTATCAGCCAAAGGAATGTGTTGTTTCTCCTAATTCCACTTACTCATTCAATGTTATGCAACTATTTTTCAGTTTATGAAAAAATTTTATTAATTAATTAAGTTAAGAGAATAATTTATTAATAAGTACTTTATTTTAAACGAAATTATTATTTTTGCTAGCATCATTGTTATTAAAACCATAAAGTTGCTATTAATGAATTATTCTGAGTAAATATTACTTTAAATATTTACTGTGAATTGCAAATTCGTAATTACTGTAATAAAGAGGAGCCATTTAATAGTTATATAATCTATCGAACTCTCTCTTATGTATGTAACCATTCATTATCCTTTATGTTTAATAAAACAAACATGTATGATATCTTGTGGGAAGGGGTGGAGAAATCCCTAGTGATAAGCCGTCTCGAAAATAATTTGTCGAAGTATTTAGCCTACTTTACACAACATAAAGTCTAATTAAATAGTTTTAGGCAATTTAACTGGAAACAAACGATACTGAAAACTCTATTTTGCGTCAAATATATTTATATCCGAATCTTATTGTAGTACCTAAGAAATAATAATTCGATATATTACTTAAAACTCAAATCTTATTAATGAGTATCTACTTAAATATAGATGAAAATTATGCGCTTACTACGAATTGAAACCAAATAATTTCATATATCTTAACAAAATGTTCAAAAAATACTTTTAGAGTAATATCTAATTTTTCCCTTTTCTCTTTTAGGTGCACTTGACATAACAAATTACGTAGCTGAATTATGATTTAATATTTAATATTTAAAAATAGGAATTAATTATTTGTTGCATACTTACTAAAAAGATAAAAATATTAGCAAATTTGTAAAGATAAGTTAGAGCACTAAATATTATAAAAATCATAATTTTTATAATAATGAAAAAAAAAGAATTATTCGCAAAGCAACATACTACGAAAAAAAGCAAATATGATTATCGCTAATTATAACTACGGATATAATTCTGATCTAAAACTAAGCACATAATTTATGACTTTATGACATAGTGGACTGTCAGGTTATGAAGTCGAATTTGTAGTTCATAAATATTTAATGTGTTAATTTGAATATCCTTGTTTATTATCATTAGTTTTGTTTTTATTGCATTAATGTATTGAGAATACATCACACACAATGTACATGTATTTTAAAAAAGCTTGGAAGTCGGAACGTGTGGATCTTTAAATTCGGTGAATCTTCGATTTTTGGTGGATCTTTGAAACAAATGTGCCCTAAATCAGTCGATGTTCTAACTATTTTTAGCACACGAGCATTTTTAATGCAGGTGCAGATTCTGCACCTAATATTAGCGCACTCACATTGTCTGGCACTCACTTTCATGTGAAAAAAAAAAATAGACTTTCCTATAGCCAGTCTGTATACTAATTTTTATTAAAATCGGCCTAAGGAGTCAATAGTTGTCGTCACTTTAGTATTAATTTAGTACACAGACCCTGGCTCTGCCAAGCCATTTTAGTCCTTAATGCCGTAATGGGCATTTTGGTACATAGACCGGACTGTGGAAACAGACAAGCTGAAATGTTCTGGGGTTACTTTGATACAAGTGCATCTCTGTAATTAATAAGAGAGGTGCTTTAGCTTACCAACTGAATATATTCAAAATATGTTTAAATGATAACATTTCCATCTTCTTCGTTACAACTTCCTAATCGCATTTTTTTTTAATGTAAATCTTGGAAGTCTTATTATGGAGTTACGAAAAATTAAACGATATTAACGATGTTCATGATTAATTTTTATTAAATTGGTTCCAATGCTTTGTTGACGCATTAAAAAAGAAGTCCATATGTAGTTCCTTCTAAACAGTCATTTATCTTTTTTCTTAACTATACTGTAGATATCGTCCTATTTGTTAATAATAACACGTCTTATTAAATGGTTATATTCTTAATAATTTTAACAACTTTGTTAAGACCAATTAAATCATGACTTCGTAGATTTCGTAATTTTATCCAACTTTCGTTTAATTATGTAAATTTCTTTATAAAAGGATAATTGATAATTTTTTTGTTCCATATTAACCTGTTGCGTTATACATTTCTGGGGTAGTAAAACTTTTACCTTTTTATATTAACGATAATAAATAACTAATTATTAAAAAGAAAAATAAATTGCTTAAATGTTATATGTCTAATATTTGCTGCTTTGCAATATTAAAGTTTAGCATTTTAGCACATTAAAAATGCTCGTGTGTTAAAAATTGATAGGACATTGGCTAATTCATTTCAGAGATCCATCAAACATCAAAGATCCACAGGATTCAAAGATCGAAAGCTCCGACTTCCAGGCTTTTTAATTTTGTTTTCCTATCCTAAAGTTGTTAATTTGTCCGAATAGATCAAGATGCGAGCAACCGCTGACGAAGGCATAACGTAAGCGATTTTACACAGAAACTAATGAACGTAGCAAAGAAATATATAAAACCAGCTCGACGCGATGGTCTTTGTAAGTAGAAAGTCTTTATTATCCCGCTATTCGTTTTGCGATTTTCATTAGCGTCCAAGTTGGAAAGAAATAGTGTTAGAGAAAGACTAATGCTTTGTTTCGTTTCCGTAAGTCTACTGTTTAAATTTATGCCCTCCCGGAACACCACCTTCAGAGACCTGAGTTTGTTTATTTCACAAACATCGCAAAAAGTTCGCGCCAACTGTGAGCATCAAACTGACTTTTTCACAATTTTGCATAATACGTTAAAAATACAATTTGTCTTTGCACAAGATGGTGGCGAAGGAAACTTTCTGTGGCACCTCATAATTTTGCAATTTCATCTTTAAAATCTACCTGTCATGCAGAGGAGAAGAACTAGGAGAAAGATCGTAAAACCTCCACAATCTGCAATAATAAAGTAAATAAACACAATCTTATCAAGGCTAAATAAGTAAAAATTGCCTGTCAGAATTTCTGCCCTAAGTATTAGGAAATGATATTCCTTGCTCTTCCCTAAACTCATTTCTAAATTTAAACTTGAAACGAGACTAAATTAAACCCTGACATAAACAGATTTAGTTCAACTAATTATTAGAATAATAATTGCTTTCAGCGTGATTCATTGCGACTTCTATTACAGTTCCGGTTTTTGATTAATGCGTAATTCCGTGGCTTTGTAATTTTAATGAATTCCCTATGAAAATGGTAATTAAAGGGCATTTTTGTTCAAACACCCCTTACTGCTGTTTGCGGAATCAGTAATTCCAAATTTCCATTTTCTTTGTTTAAAATTTTATTTGAATATTTGTGTACATCCAAGTCTCAAATATTTAAGCAAAACACATTAACATTATAATTGTATGCTAAATAATTAGTATTAGGTATTATCTAAAATAATGAGAAATCTTTTTTCCATATGTGCTTTCATCACGTCTTAGTAGATTCAAACTCTTCATTTAAAAAGACAAATATTGAATATGAGTGGTCAAACGTGTCACTGCCGATATTACATTTATTAAATCTTAATCCGTTTAATGCATAATTAGCAATAAATGTAGTGCACAAGCTTCTTATACCTATTATTAATATACAATAAATGAGCAGAGGAATATACTCATTTCTGAAATATCATAATTGTGAAAGGCTTCTTTTAATACCTGTTTACAAGACAGTGATTTTACAACAAAAATTTCAAAACAAATTAAACATTTATATTTGGATAATTATAACGGAATTTGCTTTCATTCTTTCGCATTAAAATCGTTTTTAATATGTTCATTGAAGTTTCGACGAACTAAGCAATTTCAAGTTTCAACTAAAAGCCCTTGATATATAAACTTTATTATAAATTAATATACAAACAATAAGTTCTCCTAACTATGTTTTTAAATTTTGCATGAAATTAGTTACAAAAGTTATTATAGTATTAAAGAGTTTTAAAGGAGAGGTTGAGATTATGTAATATGCTTTTGTTTTAACCTAATGAACTGAAAATTGTGTCATTATATGTTTTGGAATTTATATCTAACTTACTAAAATTAATTGGTAACATGTTGGGTATACGTGTAATTTTAATTTTCAAAGTTTCAATACAAAATAGTTCTGTAACGTGGTGGTAGTTAATATATGAAATAGAAATATCAGATGATTTTAAAAAGATACCGCATGATTAAAAAAAATCTGATAAAAGGAGATTATGAAAATCAAAATTTTTAAAAACATAAGACACAACTTAAGTATTTAAGAGCAGATAATCTGGTTTAGAAAAATTTATTTCTAAAAGATATTTTGCATTTAAGTATGCTTTCTAGATATTAAAAACAATATAACGACTCCTTTATACAAACTTGGTGTTTGTAAATATTCTTTTTCGCACCAAAAGGGTCGTTCATAGGTTCTTAAAGTTTTACCTTTCTTTTTTATGATTTCTGTATTTATGCATTATAAAAGTGATCAAGTTGATAAAAAGTAAAGGGTAGACGTTATAAAATCTGCGTATGCGTTATTCATACTATTCATAAGTATTCATATTTAATATATGCACGAATTATACTAATTAAAGACGATTAAGACTAATTATCAGTTTGCATATTTGCATATTTTCCGCCCTTGAATAATAAGGAATTTTCCACATTTAAATTTCCAATAATAAATCTTTAATAGTTGTTACTAATTTTATATTAATATATAAAATAATATAATATATAATGTAGTAATAATGTAATAATACTAAGCAATAATATAAATGAAGTATATTTAAGCGAAAATTATTCCAAGTTATTTGAGAAATTCTTGTAGGAGTGAAAACGATTTTATTACAAAAGCTAAGTAAAGAAAACGGGGTTTAATTGTAGGTAATATGATTTAAGATCTTACTGAAGGTCACAGATATATAGATGCCACTAACCAGAGTTTTAAAATTAGCCTATATTGCATATCTTTTCTCTATGGTAAGATAAAAATATATCTATATTTCAATACGCTTTGAACGGGTTCTTTATTAACGAATATTACTATTTACTTTTGCGAAGTAACAGTATATGCATTCAAAGCAAGTTGAAACAAAAGTTATTTTTATTACATACTTAATATCTTAAGTATGTAATAAATGCTTAAAATTGATAAAATCAAGAACGTTTGATAGCCGTTTATAGCAATATAAATATGGAGACGCATAGTTCCCGTCCGTGAATTACTTTTTTATTTTATTTATCTTAACGAAGTTCCTCGGTGCATTTAATATTAACTTACCTTGTTCACAGTTGTTAAACAATGTTAGAAATAAAATTAAGAACCACCGAATTCACTGTTGCTTTTAAAAGTGAAGTGGTTGATGTTTGGGTTGCGATCTCGTTTATCAGAATATGTACACAAAATTCACATTACCTCTCACAGGTTCACACTAGTAGATATTTTTAAGGGAAATAAAAATACATTTAAAGTCTAAATCACTTGGGGTTGTGTGTGCGCCCAAATACAGTTATGGTAATATATCACATTTTAGCGTAGTACATATTCCAGTGCTTGTAACAAGTTTAAATGTGCTGTTTTAATGGATTTTATCGATCATGTTGAGTGTAATGCGAACACTTCGAACTATGTTTGCTACGACTATGCCATATACATCAAGAGCTTCAGAACACTGCAGAAATCAGAAACAACAATATTTACATTAATACCAAACGTTCTCGAGAATTTCGATCTAGATCCCTTTCTGTTTCCGAAGAAAAACAAAGAAACTATTTAGATAAGGGTTGGGAAATATGTACGAAGATTTGTAATGTAAAACAATACGAGTTCGAACTGTTTGTCGAGCGAACATGTAGCTCTAATTTTTAATTATTGTTATTCGTAATAGGACTGATGAATGGTTTCCGGGTGATAAAGACATGTTATGAATTTTTAATAAACAAATCCTGCTGTGCTGAATTTATTATGCCGTAACAAGTCTTGACATTATTTCCTGAAATTTACACGACGTCCGAACGGGGCTGATAAATGAATCCCATATTTCATGCGTGAGCGCCCTCCCAGACAGCTAATCTCTGATATTAAGATTTATGCTAGTGGAATTTTAAATAAATAACAACTTCTAATAATATTAATAGGGGTATATAACATCATTGCGACAGGTTGTGACATGACGGGATGTTGCTCTGACTCAACAGTTTCATTTTACGATGTGATAAAATTATGCGGACATTAAATTTAAGTGAGTTATGTTTTAGTTTCCAACGAAAACTGGATGCGAAAAACTTATTATGCTACTTTTCGCAGTTCTATGTTTATGACTCCGTAAACTCATAAACATACGACTTTTTGACGCAGACAACCGTTTTAAACGGAAAACTCACCCTTACAATCGCGCTTCAAAAATAATTTGCAGAAAGTTTCGAACATTAAAACCAGAAATTACTTTTGTGGATATCACAGTTCACGGTGACACTGATATATGCCAGTTTCACTGAGGCTGACTTGGTGCACATCTACGTTTATTGATTTTTGCTAATTCATTTTTATGAGGCAACTTTAGATTTGGAAAATTCTTATGTTAAACCATCGCTAAAAAACTGTTCAAAATTCAATCGGTTTTTGTTACGAGTTCGGCTGTCATGTTTTTGATCGATTTGACTTTAAGACGAATAATAGCATAGCTCTTGAATTGTGACATGTATTGTGTTCCGTGGCCATCAATCTCATTATTTTGAATCAGATTAATCGATATTCAAGATTTCAAACTATGAAAATTGATGCAAAAACTTTGAAGGCAGCAAAATTGGCAAGTTTTCCTCAAATCTATTCTGATTTTATTACTTTTATTTCGGAAACCTTCACCACGAGAAAGCTTGATAATCTTATTGCTTCATTAGTCATTACGAGGATGATGGAGAAGAGCCAATAACTTTAGACTCATTATTAAAAAGGGGGAGGTTTGTAATTTCATTGAATAACGATTAAAGTATTAATTTGGAAGAATTCAGCTTTCAAGGGTAAAATGTAATATCGGTTTTAGCAGCGATACCGAAGAATTCGTTTACGAAAAGGCGAAGTTGCTGGAGAGCTGTCGCAGTTGGATTAAATTTGTGCGTCGTGCGTTCCCGTATACTCGTATATGGTGCAAGTTACAAGTACCGCATTACATTTTTAAAAATGAAATATTCTTTGCATAATATGATAAATTTTAAATATTGTGTAATAATAAACGAAACCTTATCCCTGCTTTCCCGGCCCATCCACCATTTCTCAATCTAAATAAATAAAAGTATATTAACAGAAATGTAAAAAAATTTAGTAGTTCTTGTTTTATGTACATCAGTTCATAAAAAAAACTCTTCATTTACTGTATTCACTAAAATATTTTTTGTATATTCAAATATATATTTATTTCTTAATTAAATGAGCTTAAGAGCCTTTGAGATTATTGAATTATCTTTCATTTAGTTTTCAAGCTTCTTTTTCAGAATCAAAACTTGAATTTCAATAACTATAATACTACGGTATTATTGAACTGGAGCATAAATTTAATTAGAAAATAAAGACATAAATTACTTACCTTTATCATTTTACAAAAACAGTTTTGGCTATATGATACAGTGTTAATAGAAATTGGAATCGTAAAACCGATACAAACTTGAGACAAACATAAAAAAGATATATACTAAGTTAACTCCAAGTGTGAATGTATATTTTTTATTTCGAAAAAAAAATTAAAATAGAGTAAACATTCTAAACAACAAAATCATAATTCAAGAAAAAAACTAGTTTAATTTTCAAAAACGCAGGTTGACGTATGGAATTCTTCGGTACATATACCCAATAAAATTGATTTCACCGCTGTCAAGCAAAAAGCATTTAACTGATTATTTTAATTATTCTCAGTTTTAATAAAACTGTGAAACTGAAAGATAGAATACTGGAATTTGGAATCTATTACGAATCGAAATGGGAATTTGGAAACTTTAAACAAATAATAATTCAATTTTAAAAAGTATAGCTGACCCCGTCGATTTTAGTGAACTAACTCTCAATTTTTTCCATCGAAGCGTTTTTAATTAAATTGCTCTTTTTGATTAACTAATGCTAAAGTTTGACGTTGACCAAAAATGGATCGAATAATAGAAGGAAAATCCATTCTTCTCAGTTCATTGTTTGTTCGCATTTTAAATTTTTTTTTTTTTACTTAAATTATGTATCTAATTACACTAATCCATATAGTTATAATAAAAAACATAGCAACAAAAGTTTTTACTAGTAAGAACATTTGCATGTTTAAATATATTGTTTTAATTTACATACCAAGCGGTTTTAAGGTGTAGAAAATGACAAAAATAGTTTACAAAATGAGAGAATTATTTTCACTTGTAATGAAATAATTATATCCCCTTCCCAAATTCAAAACACTTCCGATATATGATATTCATGGTATATTAAAAATGTTTTGAATTTGGGAAGGAGATATAATTATTTCCCTAAAGTTGAAAATAATACTCTCATTTATTAAATTTCAACATAAATGTAAAAACATTTCTTAAAATCACAATGAAAAAGTTTTATAAATAGCACTCTGCCGACCATCACGTCATCACATTTACCCGTGGTAAATAGAAAATGGTAAATTTCAAAAGTGTTCCTCTATAAAAAATTGCATATTTTGTTGAGGTGCCTGTGTCTACATTGCTACATTGCAATAAATTTTATACAACACTAACTTTTTGAATTGCTAGTCGACCTCTCTAATATTCCATGTAGATTTCTGGGAAAAATATCCTAAACGGGTTAATGGAATTCATTTGCAAGATTTCGAAATGGTAAAGATCTAATGCCGTCAGAGGTGGAAGCGATGCCGAAGATTAAATATTCACAAGCCCGCCTACAAATTACTGTTCATTTTATTGTTCCCCAGCGAGATAAAAGCTAACCGTTGAACGAAGAACCATCTTTCTTCATTTATCAGACACCATAAGCTTCGTAAATACATTAATTGAAAATTTATTCTTGTGTTCGACGTTATGTTCACTTGCTTATATTTATTGCTTTCATTTATTTTTAGATTTAGTTCAGGTCATGACATCACAACTAAATTGTAAAACGTGAAAATCACAAATAGTCCAAGCAAAATAATGTTTTTGTGATAAAGCACGGTCATTTGTTCTGCAGTAATATATAGCGATCCCGCGAGGATGTATAACCCGCTGTTAATAACGACAAGATAGCATCTTTAAATATCTCAACTGCCAGAAAACAAATGTTTGGAAGGGGAGAGAGAAATATATAACGTAAAACACGAAAAGATTCCTGGGATCAACAAGTTGAAAGGGCAACAAAAAATTGTACAAAATATCTTTCTCCAAAAGCGTACTCCTTTCCTTTTAACTTGCGAGAAGCTTTAAATATCCAAAAACATCAGTCACGTTTACGAATCATCTCATTCAATCCGTGATTCAAGTAAACAATAGTGATTATTGTAAATCAACAATACTGAAAATAGTGTATCTACCTAAATTCCTTTCTGGATACCAAAGAAACTTTTGAGTAATAAATAATTATGTTCATAATATTTGCCTTTATCCAATTCACCATTCTAAATAAGTAGGTATGCTAAAACGAGAACATATTTATCTTTTTTTCATGAAGAATATTTACAATAATATGTTTAATCGTTATAAATTATTACTGTTTCAACTTGTTTTTAATCTGTGAATGATTAAATTTATTCATTTGTTGCAACTTAAAATTACAAATATCACTTTCATTTAATATTTCCGTAATTTGTATCTTACGTATTTTATAATTTAATAATTGTGATTCGTTTGTATTTTTGCATCAAAATTCATTTAGATAATTTTCTAAAAAATATTTTCTGTAAAACCAAATATTTAGTGGATGTAAATTGCAAAGAAATAATCCCTCCACACATTTGACGGCACGATAACTATAACAGAGGAATAACTATATCAGAGGAATTACTACCAAGCAATGATTACCTTCATACATTTGAAATTCTGGTAAATTTCCGAATCGATTAGCGTCCACCCTTACCGTTGTAACATGGTTCAATATTTAATATATACTGTAATGTTAGCTTTGATTGTTGTTATTATTAGTATTCGTGAAAAAAAAAATTCACTGGGTGATGAATTTACTTCCTTCGTTCAAAATTGACACTGTTTATGAATTAAAAGATAAGTTGTATTCTACTAATTTCTGAGGTCAATGTGTTTACATCCATGACTAACTTTAAAGCGAGATACAAAAATAAGATGACTGATTCTCAAAATAATTTTTTAGAGAGAAGAAATATAAAAATAACTTAATTACTTAATAAATAATAAATAAATAATAACTTAATAAACTTAAATACAAATCCATACTTAGTAGATGGTTGTCAAAAATCGTGTGAAAATTAAAAAAAAGTTATATATTCAAATGAAACTGCGCACTATTTTTAATGGAAAAGTATCGATAAAGCGAAAATATCGTGAAGAAAGTTTAACATAACCTAACTTCCCGTCAAAATGTCTTAGACTGAAATTTTCCAAAATTTAATAGTAATCTCCGATGTAATGACGTTAATAACTTACTAACGCTTAGACCTATCAAGTTCATATTTCGGGTACAGATGCTTTGTCAAATTTGCAGATGTAAATTATGGGTTATGGGGGGGTGCACACCCCCCCTCTCATTATTAATTAAGCTAATACGATGAAATTTGATCAATTTGTCACAAACATCGAACAAAAGCAAAAAAGAGAAAAATTAACACCTATTGTTTAGCGCGTGTTAATATTAGCTTTCAAAATTCTAAGACAAAAATCGAATTTTCTTGTAAATGGTTTAAGATATCGAAATGCCACTCACACATATGCATTTTTTATTTCAATCTAGAGATCTAATATGACACACGGATATTGCACTATAACGGGGTATGCATCCCTCAACTCTTAAATATACTATAATTCAACAAATTTATCATATAAATCGAATGTAAACTTTTAAACAGGATAATTTATCTTTTTTTTCTTAATTATACTTAAATATTGTCATATCTGTTAACGATAACAAGTATTATTAAATTGTTATATTCTTAATAGTTTTAATAGCTTTAAAATGTTGAGACCAATCATGACTACGTAGTTAAAGTTTTAGTAATTTTTTCTAACTCTTGTTTAATTATATAGATTTCTTTATAAAAAGATTATTAGTTATTCTTATTCTTCTTCTATATTAATCTGTTGCGTTATAAATTTTTGGAATTGTTAAACTTTTATCTTTTTATATAAATAATAATAAATGACTAATTATTAACAAGAAAAATGGTTTGCTTAAAAGTTAAATTCCTAATATTTGTTGCTTTACAATATTAAAGTTTAGCGCTTAATTTTATTCCAAATTATTTATACAGTAAGGACGAATTATCTCTATGCTTTTTTTTATTAAATTAAATGTTGAATTTAGTTATGATGATGAATTAAGAATTCAGACTAAATACATTATTATGTCAGAGTTATTTCTTGGAACTATGTTACTACAAACAACTATCAGAAAAAATTCGAGTCTCCTTTTATTCATCTGTTAACTTTACAATTTAAGTGACAATTAAGAGCAATAAAGAGAGGAACAAATGTGGATAATTTACTTTTCATGATTTTAGCGCATTTGTAAAGAAAGAATTATGTTAATTTTTCGTTACAACAGTCTTTTATTTAAATTTATTTATATTTTTTACTCCAGATTTGTTTTCGGAACGGTCAACTTTTTCCTTCTTAGACCGATGTGGATCAAAATGCAGACTGACAACCGGAAAGTACTTTTTTTCACATGAAAGTGGATACAAGAGAATACGAAGCGCTAATATTAGGTGCAGATTCTGCACCCACATTAAAAATGCTCGTGCGCTAAAAATAGATAGGACGTTGGCTAAATTCAGAGGTATATGCATTTCAAAGATCCACACGCTTGGATTGCCAAGCTTTTATACAAGTTGATACGAAATAAAATTTATAGAAAATTCTATTCAATTTTTACTGAGAAAAGCATCTTTCCCTTGTTAACTGTTTCTAGAATTAATAACTTTGATACGAAGTTTTTCTGTTTACGATATTTTTTTTCGGAATAATAATTTATCATTAATTAATACATTAAATTAAAATCATTTTACTGGATTATTAATTCTGATACCTTACAAATATTGCATAGGTGCAGGTCTGTTTTGTTTAATCACATTCTGGCAACAGAGCCGCAAATATAAAGAAAGAACCAAGTTTTAAAAACTGTCTTCTAAAATTTTTGAGGTGTGAAACCGACTTGTTTTAAATTATGACAATAGGTTTCAGACTATCACTATATTTTGTCCCAAATGTTCAGTGAGCAACAATTAACAATTAACATTCTCACTAACAAACCCTATCCCATATTATTATGTGGTAAAAACGTACTAAAATGTGGTAAAAATTCAGATCCACGTAATGCTAACATTTTCATGATTTACTGATTTCTAAATAAAAAATCATATTAGGTCTTTATTGCTTTACTTATTTCGTATATTCAGATTATTATAGTTATTCATTTTAACCACTTTTTCAGTAAATGGAAATGCAAGATGCAAATTTCATTTTAAGAATCCATCGGCATCTTGGAAATTATTCGACCACAACCAGTCAATGAACTAAATCATAACGAAATTCAGAGCATAAGTTTTGATACTAGGTAGGAATTAGTTCCTGTTACGCGATATTATGGGGTATTTGCAGTGTATAGTATTAGTTTATGTTTGTTAAGTTATTGATTGTTTAGTTACTAAGTAATTTAAAATAACGGTTTGTAATTACTCTATTGATCTGTTAAACTATTAACTGGGAAATTTTGTACAACTAGATTACAGACATTAACTTGTATTACTACAATAATTATTATTATTATTACAATAATGGCAAAAAATGATATAAATTCCGTTTACTAAATAAATAAATATGGAGAAAACGAAAGCTTTAAATCAAACACACACAAAGCTGACTTGAAAGCTGACTTTAAAAAGTGTTTTTCTTTGAATTCGTAAATTCTTAGGTAACCGTTTACTTCTGCCTAAGCAGAGTTTGTATACTTTAAAGGAGGTGAACGTGACGCTAGCTCGGGAAATATCCGACTAAGCGAACCCTAAAACGTGTCAGTTTGTGAATACATCCCGGCAAACATTTGCGAATTGATCTACAATGCGGCATCTAAAGTGAAGACCGATGTCGAGTACCTAGTCGTGTCGAAGTAGATCCGCCATGAGGACCATTTACAGGCATTCAGTATTGCTCATGTCGACACTACAGGACTAGGCAATGATGCAGACCCCCATTTCCTGCAAACCTATTTGCTAGGTGAGAGAGCCTTTTCCGCATGTAAACAAGTGTTGTTTATTTTTAGTTGTCTAACATTAACCGACCCAAACAGCTATGCTATGGTAGATCTAGCCTATCTACTCGGTGAAAAGTATTTGCCCTTACATAAATTAAACTCGTCCAATTAAATTTGTTAATTAATTAACCGGAACTTCGTAAACTCGTTATTTTTTTATATTTAAAGAAGTTAGTTGAATGTGACTTTAATATTTCATCTTGTGAAAAAACACGCAGTATTTCCTTAAATCTGGCAAGATTGAATTATATTTATCCAATTTTATGCAATAGCTCAAACTTACGAAACAGCGGACTAACATAATCGCGAGGGTTCTTTCCCAGAACTCAATTTGACTCAACAAGTCGCTTTTGTATACATATGAACATAACATGGCATCATCGTCCGAGTTTTCTTTTTGCAAATAAAACTTTAACACAAAATATCTTTCCAGAAAATTGTGCCAGCAAATTACCGAAAAAAAAATGAGAAAGTAGGTCACAGTCATATCCATAACACCATACTTCTAAAGTTATTTTTTTGAAAACCTAAGGATTTCATAATAACGTAAACTAGTAGAATAAATAATATCCTGTTAACTGAACTATGTTTGAAAATATGGTTAATGTTGTTTAATAATCTGTTATTAATAATTTTTTCCAACTCATTAGAAAGGTTTTAGCTTCTTTTTAATTAAGCATATTATATTATTTGTAAAATATATCCCCACAATATAATTTGAGATACTATTAAAAATTTAGATTTTCAAAATTCAACACCAAATTATATGAAATTTTCTAGTGGTTAGTATGACACACAGATTGTTATAATCACAAATTAATTAAATTTAACGGAAGAACATGAGTAGTAATCTGAAGTGTAGTTAAGATTATGCAAGTTTTTTTTTAAGAAAAAGGGAATATAAAATCTTAAATAACGAAGTTTTGAATTTTCATTTGTATCTCATCGTCAGATTGTGTATTAATATAAGTACGAATATGCAAATTCCAATGCTTGTTGTTTTACCCTACTCGTCTATCTTTTTGGCATTTGAAAAAAATGAGATAGAAGATCTATCGCTATCGGTATCTTTAGAACTCTTCGATTTTCGAAAAATCATCGACTTTCTTTTCCCTCTCTGTTTACCTCTTACAAAACATTCTTTATGTCTTGATATAATAGAAACATTGTTCAATTTAGTGAATGGTATCAACGATTAAAATATTCGTAATCATTTCAATAAAAGCCAAATTTGTAAATAAAATTTTAAAGATTTTCGTTCTCTGATTTAAGTGAATATAAGAATGTTTGGATCAGTAACGTCAAGTCAAAGGTCGTATTATGTTTTATACATCTAGCCGTTTGTAAATAGATGAGATATATCTATCCAAAATTCACATTCATTTTACCGAGCTAAATTATAAAATTATTTATATTAACTCATTATTGTTCTGAATATAATTTTACTTTGTCGTAATGTAAATGAAATTTCTGCGCTTTGATGACAATGTTAAGATAAAAGAATTACATAATTTAAATACGGTTATATAAAAAACATATTCTGGAATAATTGTGCAGTAAAAATCCCTGAAGCGTTTGGCTTGCTTATGATGTACAGTTAATAATTTGTAAAACTGAAATCGCGAAGCGATTTTTTACAATAGTTTTAAAAAATACGTATGGCTTCTGGCATGATTATTATCATATTTTTTTTGATGTAATAATACAACCATAATATTTCGTTCTCCATTGATTGGTATACCTATGGATTTCCACAATTCATTAATGTTTTTTTTTCACACATTAACCGTGATTTCGAACAATACTAGCACAGGTCCGTGAATAAACGCATATACAAAGACAAAGGGTTAATAATCCAGTGGATAATCGATTGCAATAAAAAATTGACTAAATATCCAATACTTCACATTAAGTAAGTTGAAATTGAATGTATTTTTTTTAATAGCCATAATATTGCATTTACGAAAACAAGACTTTTCCATCACCAGATTGATGAATGGGAACTTTTTATGATGAATCCATAAAAGTTGTATGCAGCCATGTAACAAAAATTAAAGAATTTGACTGTATAAGAAAAAAATGAAAGTGTTAATTTTAATTAACATCAAATTAATTAGCTATTGGATATTCTAAACAAACGAGCGAATTTTGATCACACGCATAGCGCTTCCGCTATTACTTGTGCACTTCATCCCATAAAGCAATTAGTATAATTTATAAAAACAGCACAAATAAATAGATTAATAAAATTATGGCGATCTGAAGGATGAATTTGGGCTATTAGGGATATATGTAACATAGATAATGAATAATAATTATTAGTAATATTACTTTTCAACTCTAAAAATAATATTAACAAACTGTACTATGAAAAATGATATTTATGTATAATACTTATGTTCATACTATCTAATTGTAAAATACGCAATAATTAATCCAGTTAACAAATTAATCATTGGTGTGAAAGGTAAACCATAGCCGATGGTTATTTTAAATTCAGAAAACTTTGAGTTCCGACTTTAAATTGAACGATTTTATTAATGTAAATATACTCTGTGGCTTTGTGTGAATATTTTATTCATAAATAATACAATACTTTAATGCGCTTGAAGGCGCTAAATTACCATGTTCAAGACAATTTGGTTCGAGCTTTGCTAATAAATATTTTACATTTTCATTTCAGGTTGATCATAAATTGTTTAATGTAATGGTTAGTGACAACATATATAAGGTCCTAATAATCATTATTTAAACAGGTACATATTAAAATTATACATAAAAGTGGAAATCAAATTCAAAAATCTCTGCAGAATATTCAGTACATTACTAATTTCTTAATTTTATTAGATTACAAATGACATTGAACTTTATCATTATTTTAACTGACTTTTTAATTCACATCCCGTATTCATTTTTCAGCATTCGCTACTTTTTACAACAAGCTAAAAGAACTGTATTAAAATTTCAGACGTGGCATTTAGAATTTTTTGAAGTGTAAAAGCCTGGAAGTCGGAGCCTGTGGATCTTTAAACTCGGTGGATTTTTGATTTGTGTGGATCTTTGAAATTGATTTAATTTATTTCATCTGACCTAATATTAGCGCACTCGCATTATTTTGCACGTATTTTCATGTGAAATGCTAATTCGATTTATATCGGGAAGTTTGTAATTGAATTTGGAAAAATATAGAAATCCCCACTGTTTATAAATCTAAAAATTTTGAAAGCTAATAACTTATTTCTCGCTAATGCTCCTGCGCTAAAGGAATACT
>QDEB01053751.1:0-10796 GCA_004193795.1 Asbolus verrucosus | reverse complement strand
AGGGTTGGAAATTAATTGTCGAATTGTTGAACTGAGGGAAGGTTAAAGAGAAACTCTGTTAAAAGACGGATAATCACGGCTGAGCTGTGGGAACACGAGAACGACACGAAGCGGGTTAAAATCGACCTTCACAGAACATTTTCGGCTTCATAAAACAGACGACCTTTGTGTGCTTAAAAGTCATCGAATTTCGTACGGTAACCGTCTGCTGAAATAACGAAAATATGAAAATTTAAATGTATGGAGGTCGTATCTGAAAGCACAATCTGCTGAATGTTGGGAGTGAATCCTGTTAACTTCATAAGTTTCGTTTTTGCTCGTGTTGTAACTTTTCTGGATGTCAAGTGGTGATAAAATTTACAACCGAGTCACTACCAGGTATAAATTTTATTGCGAGATAAATCGACCCACCCTCCAAAGTTCCAAAACAGTGTTAAAGCTGTCAAAATACATAATTTAAATAAGGAAGCTCCAAACTTCGGAATAATAAAGTCAGACATATTTTATATTTCAAGGAATACACTGGCGCCTCAGCTACAGTAAAAGCAATGAAAAAATCGAATTGTTGAAGCGAATATCTTTCAATATTAAATGTGAATAGAAGAACAACCTGCAATCTCTTCCCGGCCTACGGCAAGATCAATGTCTAGAGGACCTAAATGCTAATTAAATTCCTTATGTTTCGCAGGAAATTTATTTGGAAGGCGCCTTGCCAGCCCAGTCCCATCTTTTGGTCGCCGACTCCGCCACCGAACAGCAGCCGACCACCGGTGAAGACCCCGCCGTCGTTCTCGCCGGAAAAATGACCTTGTCTGTTATAAGTCTCGATTCGGGTAAGTACAGATGCCACAACTAACAGAATGTCCAAAGAATGTCATTATGATTATGTTAGATTTAAACCGGAAGGCACGAACGCCTCTGGTTTAAAACCTCTTTGAATTAGTGTAGTGGCGCACTGTTGTTTTCATTTCTCTTCGACTTGGTGTAAAAATTCTAGAATAAATGGTGTAAATTTCAGGATTAAATTAACCTTGACTGTATCAGTCATGTAAATTATTGTTGTTTTTTTTCTTTTGTAATGGCATGTATCTGGATTATGTTTAATAAAACGAATGATATTTTGTGTTTTTTTTGCTAATTCTTTTCGTGGACGTTTAAAGGGATACCCATTTTATTCACACCTTAATCCGTTATACAAATGATGATATTGAGTTGATTACAGCTTGCTGGCATTTATGCAAAACTCTTCAGTATTTCAGCATCTAGTTTGGTAGTTTTTTCTAATATTTATTACCAGCTCGGTAATAAGTTGATGGCTATTAATGTTTGGATTCCATGCTAAAATTTAAATTCTAAACAAAGCTGATCGCAGCGTCAGGTACGTTATTTTGTATGGTTCGACATGGAATTTTGGCTGATTTTGGCAATACAACCCCATCGCTCGTTTATGACTTTCAGATTCTTCCAGCGCGAATTGTATTGCCAAATTAGCGATACTTTACTTTTGTTGTTCGCTACTTGATGTAGATGTTGTGCCCTTTAACAAGATAGAATTATTAATGTAGTACGTGCTTACAAGTTCTCACCATTTTAACACATGCAATAATCACTGAAAACACACTCTAAACCAATAAAAAATTAATTTTATCCTACTGTAATGTTTTCAAATAATTCTTTTAAGTTAAAACAGTTATAGCATTTATTCTAGAAAAAAATACAAAATTCATTATTGTCTTAAATTTGTCTTTATGCAGAAAATGGAGCTGAAGAAATTGCCGATAAGCCCTCAGAGGTTTCACCTGTACACGAAGAACCGATCGCAATGATCGAGTCTGCAGATAAGTTAAAACAAGAAATTGAAGAAGCTATCCAAGAACCAATAATCGAACCTAAACAAGTCGAAGATGTGCAGGAAATGATGGAAGAACCTGAATACGAGATTGAAGAATACGTGTTGGAGCCCATAATAATGAAACGATTTGAAGCCGCTCCAGTGTCCCAAATTGAGGTGGAAGATGTGGAGAAAAAGCTTCAAGAGGACAGCCAAGCCGCCCTCATAACCGAAGAAAAAATTGAAAATGTTGTTCAGAGACCTCTGATACAGCTAGAAAGTGAAGATGTTCCGCATACTGTGGAGGTGGAGGGGTTGGAAATAGAAGTCGATGACCTGATCAAAGAGGCCATTGAAAGTATTGAACAAAAAGAACCGATTAACATTGAAATACAACAAAATTTGAACCTGAAAACGAACGAAATCAACGATGATCTGCAAAATTTAGAAAACCAAATTGAAAACAAAGAAAGACCAACTTTACAAGTTGTACCTGACGTAATTGAGAAAGCTCAACTGGTGGTTGAAGAATTATCCCCAAAAACAGACACGAGTGAGACTGAAAAACCTTTATTAATAAATAACGAAATCGAAAGGATAACGGATCAAATAAAAGACACGTCACTCACAGAACAAAAATCGGAAAATGAAAAATGTGAAGAAATTTTGAAGACTGGAGACGTTGCAAGTCTAGAAAAAATCGAAGCAGTTGGTGCAGAAACGGAAAAGATTGAAGAAAAATCAAAAGTTGATGTTGAAGAGGCCCTAAAACCTGTTGCAGAAGGTCCAAAAGCTGTTGAAATTACGCACAGCAGTCAGAGGGCAGAAGAGCCAAAACTTGACACCGAGGAAGCTTCAAACGCAAGTAGTATAGCGACTGAAGCTCTTCAAATTGTTGAAGAAAACAAACAAGTCAGTGTTGAAAAAATTGAAGAAACGCCAAGACTTGACACCGCAGAAATCGCAGCGCCTGTTTCTGAAATAGTTGAAAAAACAGAAGAGCCAAAATTAAGCAGTCAAATCGTTGAAGCTCCGCCAAAAATTGAAGAAAAGATGGAACGTGAAATTGTAGAAGAGTCAAAAACAACTAGTAAACCTGAAGAGATTAAACAAGGAGTAAAATCGGATAGTGAAGATATTACTGAAAGAGTTGAAGAAACAGAAGCACCAAAATTAAGTAGTCAACCTATCGAGGCACCTCTGAAAATTGAAGAAAAGATCAGTCTTGAAGTTGTAGAAGAATCAAAAGCAAATAGTAACGCTGAAGAAAGCAAACGAGCAGCAGATGGTGAAGAAATTTCTGAAAAAGTCGAAAAAACAGAAGCGCCAAAATTAAGTATTGCAGCTATTGAGACACCTCTGAAAATTGAAGAAAAAGCCAATCTTGAAGTTGTAGGAGAATCAAAAGCAAGTAGTAACGCTGAAGAAAGCAAACGAGCAGCAGCTAGTGGAGAAATTTCTGAAAAAATCGAAAAAACAGAAGCGCCAAAATTAAGCAGTCCAGCTATTGGGACACCTCTGAAAATTGAAGAAAAAGCCAATCTTGAAGTTGTAGGAGAATCAAAAGCAAGTAGTAACGCTGAAGAAAGCAAACGAGCAGCAGACAGTGAAGGAATTTCTGAAAAATTCGAAAAAACAGAAGCGCCAAAATTAAGNNACAAAAAGCTGAAAATGTTGAAGGAATTTCTGAAAAAGCGAAAGTTGCAGAGATACCAAAATCAAATAGCCCCGTTATAGAAGCCCCAAAGAAAAGCGAAGAGACAACGAAATCTAGCAGTAAGTTAGCTTCTAAAGAAGAAGAAAAATCTAAATCTAGCGAACCGGTTGAAGTATTAAGCGACGACGATGAGTTGGGAAGCGATGAAGAAATCGTCGAAGAAATTGAAGAAATAGTATACGAATCAAACGAGGAAGAGAGTGAAGAAGAGGACGAGCAAAGTGAAGAAGAACTCGATAGAAACACGAACAGAACCGACTCAGGCGCGGTTCCAAGACTCAATGGAGAGAGAAGTGAAGATCTCGTTGAAGACTCCAAGTACACCACAGTGAGCGGTGCTACTGCTGCTGAAAACGATATATCCGATGTATTTATTATTTTTTAATTCGAGATGTTTGTATGGTAATGTCTTTGCTTTCAGGAGGAGCTCACAGATAATGAAGAAGTCGACGATGAAGAAGAGATTATTGAAGTAGAGGAAGAAATCGAAGATGATGATTACATCGGTGACGAAGGTAACGATGTTAATCATGTTTCTGGAGAGTCTGAACCCGAGCTTTAGAGTCAATCACGATTGCCAATTTGCTCACTGGAAACTATTATCAATTACTGAAAGTTAAAAATATGAAATTTATTTATGTTAACGTTAATTAAGCTTAAGATGATACTTTTCATATTACTGTTTTGTGTGAGAGTAGCCATAAGTTACGATTTTATAGTTTTATTACTTAAAAATGATTTATATTCTAGTCTTCATAAATGTATTTAATTAAATAGGTCAGCGATCGTGTGTTATAACTCTTTTATTGTAAACTTACAACTTGTAATGTTGGTTATGCTTGTTACTGTTATCCCAGCACTACGAAATTGTTTCTGTATTTATTATTAATAAATTAAGATTATTTGACACTCGTTTTTCTTAAATAAATTTATTTACAGCTAAACTACAATGACAAGCGAAAATTATTGATCACTGCCAGTCGTCCAGTTGCCCGGTCTGTGCTTCATCAGCGTCCAATCCTGGCGAACTGACCGGAGCCCCCCATACTGAAACGTTAAATCTCTCGGAATAAACATGTCGTAATCGTTCTGTATGCAATGCTTTTTGCCGACGGCCAGAAGTCCCAAAGCGACAGCGGCCACGAAGCCCCCCATGACGCTCTTCCTCCACACTCCAACAACGGCCCCCGACGAGGCTCCGCCGATGAACCAGTTCAACTTGTCGTCTTTCCGGCGCAAGGACCCGGCCACGTTCGAGCCGGCCACGAACGCAAAAGTCGCCCCAAAAATCGGAGCGCTGAAATGAATGTATCTCGCGAGGGTCTGAAGGTAGCCCTTGGGGTGAGAGTAGAGGATCACGTCGATCGTCGACACTGCGAACGCGGTCAAGGCGGTCGGTTTGAACAGCACCCCGAACTTCTGGAGCATGTCGTGCCCGTCGGGGCTTTTGCAGTAATCGAACGCTTTCGCCTCTTTCGACATTGTTATGTAAAGAAACAGGTTAGGGAGCTGCAAATTGACATTTGACGTTAAAACAGGGCTGCCACTCCACGTAAATTGGGGATTTAGTGAATTCGGCGCTGCCAATCGCTAGATGAGTGCCGAAAAATGAAAATTGTGCCGATTTGTGCATTATCAAACGCAGTCGTTGCTCTGAAACACTAAAACTCTTTATTTGGTTAAAAATGGCGTGGACATTCGGGCATTATCACGTTAATAAAGCAATTTTTTGTGTCGACAGAGGCGCCACCTGGCGGGAGATTTGGTTGCAGTATTTATTTTTGTGACATGAATCATCTGTTCAACTCCAAACAACGATTATAAAAGAAAAGTTTGTTTATTTGTAATTGTTTCTTGGAAAAATATGTGAGTGGTGGTGTTAAAATGGCAGAAGATAAAAGCGAGAAAGTATTAGTCTCATTCATGTGCCAAAGGTGTTCGCAGCCTTTAAAACTGGACGACTCTTTGAGTTCGTTCAGTGAACACATCTCAGCAGAGCTAAATTGTAACAAAGGCGGCGTTTCGAGGCCCAGGTCGCTTTATTTTGTGTTTTTAGTACCGATACATTCCAATCCAGATGTGGATTTAGAGTCTCAGGCCACCAGTTTCGACCATTACATACCTCCATGCCGATTAGTCGATTCCGGAAACGGATTCATGTTAATATCAGACGAGAACGAACTGGACTCTTTAAGCCACGTTTACAAGGTTTGTGGCTTCTCCGCCACCTGAAATCGACGTAACCGACACCTCTTTTGCAGAGAAAGGCAGCTCTGTTCGATACTCTCTCAGGCAACTCTAACATTGATCACCCCTTATGTGACGAATGTACAGATTATTTAATAGAAATTTTAGAACAAGAATTAATAGACGCACAAGCTGATTATAATGATTACCTCGCTTACTACAAAATGTGTGTTGAAAATGGCCAGTCACTGAACGAAATAATTTCTCTGCTTTCAGGCTTCAGAGTGATACAAACGAGCCAAAGCTTTCCGAACTGGAAAAAGAATTGGACGATTTAAAAGTCGAAGGACGCAGAGCCTTGGAAGAATTAGAAGCCTTAACGAAAGAAGAAATCGAGCTGCAAACTGCCATCGGAGAGCAAAATGCAGAGGTCAGAAGGCTCGATCACGAGCGCGAGATTTACTACAAGGAGTACACGAAGCATCAGAAAAGTTACACACAAGCGTGCGAAGACAGTAGAAGGTTTTAATTTTTATGTGATTTTTTGTATTTTAATGAGGCGATTTTCAGTTTGGAGTGTCAGTTGAATTATACTAATATGCAACTGGATAAATTGAAGAAAACGAACGTTTTTAATGCGACTTTCCACATATGGCACAAGGGCCATTTCGGCACGATTAACAATTTTTGCTTGGGCAGGTTGCCTTCGGCGCCCGTCGACTGGTCCGAGATCAACGCGGCTTGGGGCCAGACCGCACTGTTGCTCTCTGCACTAGCACGTAAAATTAACCTTACTTTCGAGCGGTACCGTCTGGTCCCTTATGGCAATCATTCGTACATCGAAGTGATCGGCGAACAGAAAGAATTTCCGTTGTACGGGTCGGGCGGTTTCAAGTTTCTCTGGGACACCAAGTTCGATAACGGTATGGCCGCCTTTTTGGACTGTTTGCAGCAGTTTCAGGAGAAAGTGGAGAGGCTCGAGAAGGGAAATAAGATGTTTTGCTTCCCGTATCGGACGAACAAAGGAAAAATCGAGGATAATGATGCCAGTTATTCCATAAAGTCGGTGGCGC
Organism: Asbolus verrucosus; assembly: GCA_004193795.1. Classification (NCBI taxonomy): domain Eukaryota; kingdom Metazoa; phylum Arthropoda; class Insecta; order Coleoptera; family Tenebrionidae; genus Asbolus; species Asbolus verrucosus. Next base: position 3,988 of record QDEB01053751.1, on the reverse strand, counting down.
GTCTGCGATTTGCCTGTTGAATTCTAAACTGTCTTGTTCGCAGGATTCAGTTGAATTCGGAGGAGCAGTGGACCAAAGCCATGAAATTCATGTTGACCAACTTGAAGTGGGGATTAGCCTGGATTTCGTCTCAGCTAAACAGTGATATAGAAGAAACTATGCAAACAGATAATTAGTGTCATTGAATGTTTAGTATTTTTTACATATTTAAGTAATGTTAGTACCTACAATAAGTTATGAAATCAATACCATATTTTTGTTATGAAAATGACTGACTTTGTTGTAATTACGTTTAATAAATTCGCAGTAGACATTTTATAGCTTCATCATTGCGGCGGGCCCCCTTTAGTGCCACTATTTTGAATAAAAACGGTAAAAAGATTTTCAAAAACAATTGTTATGGCAACACTGTTACAAAAAGACAACGAAATGTCAAAATTTCAAATACCAACCGTCAATCGAAAATTCTAGGCGCATTAGTAACCGAGAGAAATAAAATTGCGTCTGTTTAAACAGAAGCAGTGGGGGCTCTAGTTGTCACAAAATCGAAAATCATTGAATTACAATCTAAAATCATTTTTTATCGAACAATTATAAATCTTGATTGTTATGGATTTTGCCGATTATGGATAACGCCTGCAACTTTTTGATTTGTAAAAACGTTTCAAAATGGCTGATGTTTGTCGTTAAATCATTAACATCTGATCCAAAATATTCAATTAAACAGGAAAAAGGATATTTAGCCACTTTGTAGTAGGATAAATGCGATGAAAATACCGTAAATTATTTATTATAACCTCAGACATGTGTGATGCATGTTCGGATTTCGTGCAACTTCTGATTTCATGTAAGTATGAAACCAATGTTAGCTAATAAGGTCGCCCTTTAATTTCAAAAACCCCTTGCAATAATTGTGTTATAACGGATAAAAAGACCGCCCGAAGTGTTTACGATATCCCTTGACCCAAAGAGGTTGCGCAATTTACAACAATATGCTTTGCAGATGAGGCGCAAATTTGCAGGGAGACGAATGAACAACCCACATTGAGCAAGCACGAAATCGATGTAATATACGTGTACGTGCAGACATGGCCAGCCAGGTGCGTATGTACAACCCCATTCCGCCTCCCCTAACCTTAAATCCGTAGACAATGTATGTGTTGTTACCGAGACCCGAAGAATTTGGAGCGCTTCAGCTACATCACCCAGGGTCTAATCTACATGGTAGTGTGTCAGTTAAAACAATTAGCCGAAAAGGGGTCAGATACCGACAAAAAAAAGGACAAAGAAGAAAGCAAAGAGGCGGCAGAGAAGGATAACACCGAGACTCAAGATAGGGACAAATTGCTAATTTTAGTATCTAAAGTGTTTCTGTTGAACTTCCCCTTGTACGTCGCCTACAAGCACACGATACAAGCCAAACTCGACGAGCTTACCCAACAGGAAATGCAAAACTTGAATCTCTTCTGTGACCTGCACGATTCAGAAATTCCTATTTATTTGCTGAAGAACGTGAGTTGGTTCTGTAAAATGGGCGGACTGCTGGCCATGACCGCTTGTTTCACGCAGCTATCCCCCGAATACTTGCCCGTTTCCACAGCGCACGCCATGATTTCAGTCGGTACGTCTCAACTCGATCGTCTATGTAAGTAATGCATCACAGCTCTGTTGCAGTCGGTAATTTAAAACTGTGGATGAACTACAAAAGCATGGTTTCGATGTTGGTACCTTTACGCTCGTGCGTTTTACGCTACATGTGCAAATTGTCAGATCAAGATCTCCGGGCCCCCACTATCAAGAGCATGGCCGACTTCATGTGGAATGCAATCAAGGATCCGCTGGACACCCCTGTCGCGTTCGATATCGACGGATTAGATTTGGCGTTTAAATACTTCACTTCGAGCACCTTGACCATGAGGCTGGCGGGGATCACTCAAATCAACAACCAGATCGGAGTCCTTGCTGAGATTTGCGTGGGGGAGTCGCTGCCCGAAGCTGAAGCCGCGCCTCGTCACATGGCGGATTGGCTGATCAACAACAACATAATTTCGCACATTTTCGGCCCCAATTTGCACGTCGAGGTTTGTTTTTGTTTTTGTTTTTTTAAATTAATCGTTTAATAAACGCTCGTTTAGGTCATCAAACAGAGTCACATCATCTTGAATTTCTTGGCCATGGAGGGACGGATAACTTGCGAACATATGGATGTAATATGGGCAGCTGCCCAGCTGAAGCATTGCTCAAAACCTGTCCATGATCTCTTGCCAGGGCTTGTTAAACATCTGGCCGCATCACCGACCTTGCATTTGTACAGTTTGTTGACGAAACTGGAACCGAAAGAACACACGGAACAAGTAATTATCGAGTGACTGTTGGACACGGCCCCATCACCTCCAGAGTCAAAAATTTGGATGAGATCATGCTACGAGAATTGTAGCTGGGGTTGTGTCTAACCGTTGCCAGTTATTGTTTTTCTGTTTTCGATGCAATGGACGTAATTATTTTCTTTTCGCTGCAGACTTTATATCTGGCGTCGGCGCTGATCAAGGCGGTGTGGTCGAGGGGCGGCGGCGTCCCGGAAGTAGGTTTGATCAACGTGGCGGCTTCGAATGCTGGTATAACCCTACATAAATGTGCGACTTCATCAGAGAATAGTGTTAGTATTGACCCCAGCAATTCAGAGGAGGAACATGTAAGCACGCTGTACATTGGCGAAATTGTTACTGTCAAATTTTGGTTTTGACACGAGTACCATTGTATACAGAGTGGACAATGCAGTAGTTGTTTCGATGCGGTCGTGGCGCGATTCGATTGAAAACTGTCGAATTGTGTTGCAGGGCGAGAGCACTGGCCAGTCGGAGAGCCACAAGTCCGACAGCGAAGATATCGACGGCGTGGAGATAGACGAGGACGACGGGCCGATCGACGGGGGAAGCGCGGGGCCGCCGCCCTGTAAGCTGGCCAGGAAGCAGACCATGGCCAGGGTTCACTGCGATGGAAGCAGCACAGATCCGGAAATTGACGGTGAGTGTTCGGTCGAAATTTGGAGGAACCAGCTCAGAGATCAAACATATTTTCGCAAACCGAGAATAAAGCACTGTTCATGGTTGTTATGACCAAGTGGTTGAATCTAGCAATCCGTGTTTAATTTTGCAAGGCCATATTTTTTCTTTGACAGTTCATGGTTTTGTGGTTGAAGTTACATTTCAACTTATTGACAATTTTTGACATCCGCATCCATGCGCTGTCAAATTTCAGTCGTATAATCAACATGACCTCGAGAAGATAGAACCTACGTTCTTAAAGTTTCTGCCACCAAGTCATAGCAACTGTAAACAGTGTTCATGTTGAATTTTTTGAATGCGATTTGGTGAAATATAATAATTAGTTACAGAAAACATAAAATTCATAAAGTTTATGTAAATTAAAATTAATTGTTCTAATGTTACTATACATATACAGCGTGGAATATGGATACTTTAAAAACATTATTCGTGTTGCTTGTGAAATTTTAACGAGAGTTCGCCATACATACATACTCTGAGTTTTTGTGAAGTTTAGCTCTGTTGCAAATCGAAAATCCTGTCCTGTCATTTTTAAATTTTTGTATTGACGTTGTTTGACTTTTGTGAGGTGTGTCCAAATTATACAAAAGCTCAAAATAATTGTTTTTTGTGAATCAAATCAGAAATGAGAAATGTATTTCTGGTTGCATTTTAAGTTCGTCAGGGTCGTGAAGTTGTGTGACTCAGGCTGTACTCTATATACAGCGTGTTTTTGAAATACACGGAGAAAATAGAATGGTAATTGGTCATGATGAGTGGAAGCTAAAAACAAAAAAAAAACTAGCAAAAGTCTTTTCGTTTTCTGTACGCTGTTGTGTTAAAAGTAATTAAAAAAAGTTAGGCTCAATTTGACCTTTTTTAACATTTAACATTTTTAGAACGTCAAAGTTTTTTTAATACGGGAAGATATAAATGCCGAGATG
>QDEB01053744.1:13325-24223 GCA_004193795.1 Asbolus verrucosus | reverse complement strand
AATAAATCTTACAATTGTTAAATGATTCGTTTTTTCTAGTTGCCTGGAAGCAATTAAATGAGATCTCTAAACTATTTCATTCAAAATCCCAATCAATAAATTTGCAATATAACGTTCATGGGATTTATGGGAAACAATAAAATATAAATATTCATTGGTCATCCGAGTAAGATTTTTTTAATGTATTTTCATCAAGAATGTTTCTCTTGCAATTTTACGGGGGAAAATTGCATATTTTGTTAAATACTTCTAATGACTTTAAATCTGTAGCATTTTTCTTTACCACTGCGGTCCCCACATAATGTGTAACCTGAAACTTGCATTCCCATTCATTTATTTGTGCTACAATTCGGGAAAATATTTACTGGCAACTGAATGTTATTCATTTTTCAGAGACCCAGAGATGATAAGCATCACTTCCGCTCCCGAAGCGCCGCCTCCAAGGATCCGCATCTTGGACAGCCGCTCCCGCGAAGTCGAAACTGTTCGCATCGGAGACAAACTCACTTTCAGAATTGAAATTCCAGAAGACAGTGAGTTCGTTTTTATCTCACAAGATTCCGTCACCCTGTAACTTAAAATTGTAGCTCCTTACGGCATTTTCGCCCGAAGTTGCGTCGCCATGGCCAAAGATTCTAAGAGTACGTTCCAAATTATCGACGACGAAGGCTGTCCTGTTGATCCCAGCATATTCCCTGCTTTTACTCCCGACGGAAACGCTTTACAGTCGGTGTACGAAGCGTTCAGATTCACTGAATCGTACGGCGTCATCTTCCAGTGCAACGTGAAGTACTGTCTCGGGCCTTGCGAACCTGTGAGTGTGAAGCGTCCGAGTGGAAGAATTTAAATATTTTTAATCGCTATTTTCAGGCTGTCTGTGAATGGGGACGGGATTCCATCGAATCATGGGGAAGAAGGAAGAGATCCGTTAATAACGCAACCGACGAAGAAAAGGAAGAAGATATGACTCTCAGCCAGGAAATTTTAGTATTGGATTTCGGTGATGAAAAGCAATCTGATTTCCTCAAAAGTGAATTATCTAGCGCCGAATTCGGTAAAGGTACTCTTGCACCATCCGATATCAAGTATTTGAATTAATTAATGGTTTTGCAGATAAAACAGTCACGATTATCGAGCCCTGTCCGACCAAAACGTCAGTGCTGACGCTAGGTGTAACATGTGCATTACTAGTTCTACTTTACATCAGTACTCTATTCTGTTACTACATGAAGAAGTGGTTAAATCCCGGAAAACACATCGCTTGAAAGTTAACCGAATAGAACGGACACTTTGGTGCTTTAATTCGTATAAATCTATCAATTTTTATGTATAAGTGCGACAATTATTTGATCTTTCTGTTGAGTTGACGAACGCTAGTATCGCTACATCTGTGATATCGTTAACTCGAGACGAGATATCAAATACTCGGGAACTTCCCAACGACTCAGATATAAAGCAATAATACTCTTAAGTAACTTCGGGAAGGTGGCGGCCTTGGTGGTGGAAGCTTTGAAATCTGTGACCTTAGGAAATATTTTACCGTCGCAAAAAAAATTAATTTTGTGATCTCTGACTTATTGTACAATATTCTCAGAGGCGAATCTCTAAGAATTTACTGTTCTGCACTGATCTTTGTTCCTAGAACAAATTTTGTGACGGTAAAAACGTAACTATCTTCTTCTAGTACTCTCTTCTAGGTTATTTATATTATTTATTATTAATTTTATTTGTGTGTGTATATATATCTAAAGTTAAGTTAACGATTGATTATTTATACCACTTATTTTATATAACACGTACTACAAGTCGTATTTTAATAGAAACATTTTTATATATACCTCGGCTTTCTTTTATTGTAATAAAAAATCAGGAATTTTCCAACATACTCAGTCTATCTTGAGTTAAAATAGCGACATCTACCATCGCCTCGGGTATGAGCAATTCAGCAACAGAATACTTCTGAGATTCTTCATATGCGTACATTATGCTGGTGTCATAGAGCATCATTTTGCTTTGGGTGAGAGCCAAAATACAGTTTCTCAATCGGCCAATCGTTTCCCTTTCAGGTTTTGATACAACCTAAAACGTTACAGAATAGAGTCGCTTTCTGCAAAAAAAACACAAAAACTAACTTCTTCCAAGTTTTGAACGAACCCTCCCACGCTATCCTCTGCATTATTTGCCGTCGGATAAATCCAAATAAAGCCGTTATTTCCTAGAATTATACTGGCGCCAATGTATAAATTATGAAAATGTGTTTTGCTTCTTTTTATTAGCGAAGGGAACACCTTTACTAAAATCCCCTGCGACAGCTAAAAGAGATTCAATAAATTTTTTCAATTGAAGCGTTTATTTATTCTCACCTTTCCATATTTTAAACTTCTTGTATGCAAGGACAGAGAACCGTCAGAAAAAACGCTTTGAACTTCTGCGCTGATCAGATCTCCCTCTTGAAGGTACTGTCTCATCATGTGCTCATCTTCTGCCGATCTACGCCTCTGTAAGCAATCAAATGTTTTTTTCTCAACGTTTTCATATATTATTTGATTTAATTAATACACGCATTTTCTTTGTGATACTCTTAGAATGTATGTTATATAAATTACGAAGAAAGAGTGTTAGGAATATAATAAGTGTTATTATTTAAAGATTGTAACGAACCAGCTCTCCTCCAGGTAAATTTACTGAAGACAGCAACAATACTGAGTCCAATCTGGAATTCGTATCCACTTTCCAGCGCTTTTGTTGGACTTCAGTTATTCTTCCAACAACTACGTCTCCAACCTCTCCATTATACCGACTTTTTAATGGACGAATGGAAATTAAATTATTGACTTGTTCTTTGACGCCCGCTACTGACGATTTCAAATAACCACTCTCTTCATATGTTCCATGGCCCCTATTGTTAAAAATTAGCTTCTGGGCGAAAATAACACGTAATTATAATATTAAACCAACCTCATGAACTCATTCTGTTCCGTAATTACTTGTCCAGGTGTGAATATCCTGGGGACTTTCCTGTTGACTGCTACAGAAGCATTAACGCGATGAGAAGCCAATCTTATGTGAATTTTCTGAGGCATATTAAAAAGATTTGGAGCTTACAGTTTCATTTATCATTTAAATAATGTTTCGTCATACAAGAGTTAACCTCAAAATTTGCAACTGTCATGAATGATGGATGCAGACATCACACGCATGCCATACAAAAATAGCGCGGTACATCACACGGGTACAATCATAGACAAAGTATTTTATTACTTGTCAATGATACAATGTGCTGTTCTAAAAATTTTGAAATTACCGAGTCTGAATTTGATTCAAAATGGGTATTTATGACTCAAATAAATATTACTTCCGTTCTGAACAGTGTCATAAAGTGCATACTACAAAATAACATAAAAAAGATTAGCTCTTTAATACAATGAAGATTACATGCGTCACTTTCGACTACCATCACTTTCAGTAAGTATAACATTATTACATCATAAACATCTACTTAAAGATATTAACAAAAAGAAATTAAAAAACAGCAGTTATAACTCAAAAATAATAATAATAATAATAATAATAATAATAATAATAAAGTGGTTAACAGCAGCCTATAAGTCACTTTTTTGGGACTGCTGTTGTTCCAGTAACTGTGCTAACGATTGAGGTCCTTGGCCAGTAAATAAGGAATGCTGTGATAAATGATTCATTTGATTTTCATGCGATTTTGTACTTCTCAACTGCCCCACTAAATTTGGTGTCCACGTATTGGTGTTGAATAATGAGTAACCAGGCGAGCTTGTCGAATTTTGCATGAAATTATCGTGATTCTGAAAAAATTCCGATCACAAACACTTTAAACACACAGAGAAAAAACTTACGTTCATGGACCTGCTGGCAACAGGAGCCATGCTATTCGATTCCTTCAGCATCGTTTGTCTCATCGATAAGCCATGGCCGCTGTTTTCAAAATTCATGTTAGTTTCAAGGAAGTTCGTCCTTCCGAAATTATTCCAAGGAGAATTAAACATATCTCCTCCGGCTTGGTTGCTTTGTGGTTTACTGAAATCCGGTTGCGACTGCATGTAAGGCAAATTATTACTAAAGGAATAACCCATTTGAAAGCTATCTGGTCTCTGATAACTTTGCGAATTTGAATTCGGCCACCAAGGTGAGTTTGGAGGAGGGACCGACTCCTCCATTTTAATATTGTATGAATGGTTTCCTGTGGGAAATTGAACGTTTTGATATGGAGGCAGAACTCTTTGATGAACTACAGGATTAAAAGAATTCGGAGGCATGGGAACGGTGTTTCCGTAATTAGCCTTCGGTTTATTGTTTGCGTTATTGTTAAACAACGACTGAGAATTTTGGTGGTTTGGGTAGGGTACCATTGGAGGCGGCATATTTTTCGCATTGGGAGGAGGTATGTCAGTTTTGGGAAAGACGAAATTGTTGGGCTGATTCATGGGGGGTTTTGTTACATTTCGCAAAGTGTTTAGGTAGTCTTGTTGAGCGGGTGGAACCGGAAAAGCTGGATGGTTTTGGTTAAATGATTGCGTCCTCAATGGCGGATTAAACTGAGAGGCTGACGGTGAAGATATCGGTTTTGTATCGAAGGTGACTAGTTTCTCTTTATCCTTATCTATTTCCTCAACATTGAACTTCACCTAAAATTCTTCTTGTTTTAAGTTGTGCCTTTTGGGCTATCTACGCTGACCTGCTGATCTGTTCAGTAAGATGGAGCTACAATCTCTTGAACTTGTAGTTCCCGTATTTGAAATGTGTTATACTTGCTTTCTGATTTATTTTGCTGTTCTAAATAAGCTCCTGGCGAAAACCGAACAAAACTAACCAGAATTTGAAAGATTTGTAATCTCAAAATAAATCTTTTTAATGTCAAATTTTGAAATGGTTGTTAATATGAAATGATTGTATTTCGCTCTGCATATATCACAAGTGTCTACAATTTTTACGGGTTGGATTACGCGTACTCGTGGCTGTGCCATTCGTGACTGAACCTAAATAAGAGTGCTGTTTTATCACATAAACCAGCACAAAATCATGGACATTTTCTAGTAAAAACAAGTTATAATTTTTGACAGATTCAAATACAAGTATACTCTTGGAAATACACACAAAGCTGAACAGAACAGCACCTTCAAATGAATTTACTCACCTGCTTGTTTTCTTCTAGTTTTTTGAAAATTGATTGCAGCGCCACATTCTGTTTGGATCTTTTAATTTTTGACGCTTCTTTTTTGCTATTGCCAGAAGATGAACTCGAATTGCTCAAGTCTGACATCAGACTTGGTTCCCCAGATGATAGCAATTCGCGTTCTTCTCGAGATTTTTCTAGAGAGCCTTGTGGTTTCAAAATACCCCCACGTCTTTCAGAACCTAGCACAAAATTGTGAATATCTTTAATTACAAAATAATTAACAATTACCCTTCTTGTTAGATACAGGCGAAATGTCAGATATGTGAAAGGATTTCATCTCTTCTAACAAATCGTTTGTTGGATCTGGTTGTATACATCCTGGTTCAAAATTATATTTATTTTCTTCTTCGGTTCTACATGAACACAACGGTTTTAAAACAATAAATACATAAATTTATACTCACTTTGTAATTAAATTGGTATTATTTACAACCAAATCACTAACAAATAAACCAAAATCAGTAATACGTTTAATTCTAATAAGTTTCTCAATTTTCTCATCATTAATCTGTTCTTCTTTGAAATTCAATTCTTTAAAATTCTTAAGAAGCGGTCTAAACCCTTGAAGTATTTTATCCTCAACAAGAGGAGTGTTAGTATCTGTAACACACCAACGTTCAGAAACTAAATTATAAAAGTTATTAAACGCACATTTACTGTAATCAAAATTATTTAAATAAGGTTGTACATTGTTGAGCAATTTGCATAAGCTAGGCCAAATCTGCAGTCTGTTTGTGAATACAACTTCTTTAAGTACTTCTGGTTCATTTTTTATCCAATAAGTTAGTAGTTTAACTGAAAACATACAAATTAATACAATTTTTACTCGTGATTCATCCATTTCTCACCAGCTGGAAGAGCATAATAATCTAAAAGACTTTCATCATTTTTCAGAGTATGTACAGGTATAAGAAAAGCACTCAAAGACCCTGCTAGAAGGTCTAAAATGTAGTGCCTAACAATTTTTTCATCTTCAGTTAATTCATCTGTTAAACTTGTCGAGGTTACATGTTTTAAGGTATATAAATTTATAGCAGTGATTTTTATCAATTTTTCTGTTGTGAAACTTTGAGTGGCAACCAAAGCTGTCATTGTTGAGTTAAGGCTTTTAACCCCTACTTCAGCTTGACCTAAATCAGTTGCAGTATGCAAAAGGGCATGGGTGCATAAAAATATTTGAATGAACTCATTCACTGTTATTTTGCTATGAATTCTTTCCAGTGGGCTAAAATTGTTACTTAATAATGCAAAAATATAACAGTTGTAACTCTTCACCTCTCTTTATCAACGGCAGAACTTAGAGTACTTAATAAATTTGTTGTAGATGCTGGAAAGGGATTCTTCACGGCGATTCCCCGAATATAATAAAATACTGTCGATAACTTGTCACCCTGACTAGCTTCTAATAAGGCTAATTGGTTATATGGATGTCCACTAGTTGGAGATACTAAAATTGCTTGTCTGGAAGAAATTGGGATTAATTTGATATTTTGGTTAAAATATTCATTTTATACTTATAGAAATTCTCTGCTTGTTTTCTTTGGTTTCTGTATCTGGCGATATCACCTAAATGCACTAAACAATATTGGCAAATGTATAAGCAAGAGGATGACTGAGGTAAATTCAGTTCTGCTGATAAATTGGTTTCTCCGTAAACATTTCCTCTCCTTCTAAAAGGCAGGTCAATATCAAAAGCATTACATAACTCATGCAAAAGAGTCAGATAAAATCCTGAGGCGGCTTCTAAACACCATGTTAACAACGCTTGACACTCTGATCTACGTGCATTCTGAAATTGTACACAGCTACACTAAATCACAATTCTATTTTACAATTTACCTTTTTATCGCGTGTCGATTCTTGTAAAATTGAAATATGATTCTTAAATCCAATGTTCCACAAATCCTGTTCAACCTTCTTGTCCAGCGCATATTCTAAATCTAATACCAGAGCTTGATGGTAAATTGTTTGAAGTTTCTGTTGGTCTGTCCATGCCTGTGAATCTGCCAATAAGTCACTCTTCTTCAAAACCTTATTTTTGAGATCTTCAGCTTGTCTAAAATACGAAATTTAAGTGGTAATAATAGCTTTTACTGAAAATAATTACTTCAGTATTTGAACAGCTGCTTTGTAGCCCATTATATATTGGAATGGTAAATACAAGGGGCAATGATAAGATCAAAATATTGTGGTAGTCACACATAGCCTAAAGCAGCAACTGATCATCACTAGAACATTTGATTAAAGAAATAAATGGAAGATATGCGAAAAGCAACAACTTTTGAGGTTAACTTGTTACAAGTAAATCACAACTGTCATTACCGTCGCTTGAGTCATGTGATTTGTGATTTCCCGCTGGATTATGTTATCATAATCGGAAATCATTTATTTTATATTTTACTAGAGTTTAAAATGTCTTGAGATTATTTTAATTCTATTTTCAGTTTTTTTAAATTTGTGGAAATATAATATCCATAAAATGAAATGAAAAATATCTGATAGTAGATACAGTTTTTAGTAGTCCAGTTTTGTCGGTAGTCAGGTGTGGTGTAGAAAGTAGAAATTGATGCAAATTCTATTTATTAAGCTTTTATTCTCGGTTTGAAGTGAAATATAATGATTTTAAGAAAGTTGCGGTACGGTTTTGGGACAGTGGAGGTAAAAAAACTGAATCATACACTGTTCACAATATTTATGGTCACATGATTAAAACAAATTTTTTAATTGGTTATTAGTGTGGCGGGTTTTTCAAATCATTGAATAGCAAATTATTTATATTTTCATTTACAGATTGTTAGGAAACAATTATTTTCTTCAAAACAAAACACGGATTTAGAAAAACATCGAGCAAAACTGATGGCAAAAGGCCTTCCAACTAAGAAACCAATCATAGGAGTTGAGCATATAATTTTAGTTTCCTCGGGGAAAGGAGGGGTGGGAAAAAGTACAACTGCAGGTATTTAATAAATATCAATTGTAAGTGAATATAACACTGGAAATTGTAGTTAATTTAGCAACTGGGTTAAAGTTAAGTTATCCTAATAAAAATATTGGATTGTTAGATACAGACGTTTATGGCCCATCAATACCTCTTATGATGAATCTTCATGATACTCCATTATTAAATGATAAAAATCTAATGTTACCCCTAATTAATTATGGTGTAAAATGGTATTATTTTCACTGATGAATGTATCTTCTTATTTTGTGTCATGTTTGTAGTATGTCTATGGGCTTCTTAATAGATGAGGGTTCTCCAGTTATTTGGAGAGGGTTGATGGTAATGCAAGCGTTAGAAAAATTACTAAGACAAGTAGATTGGGGTTCAATTGATTATTTAATTGTTGATACTCCTCCTGGTACAGGTGATACTCACTTGTCTCTAATACAAAATATTCCAATTACAGGTACGTTTGTTGCATTTGAAACATATTTTATCTTATTTAATTATTTTTCAGGTGTTATTTTAGTCACAACACCACAATCGGCTGCTCTTCAAGTAACAAAACGAGGAGCTGTGATGTTTCAAAAGCTATCAATACCAATTATAGGATTAGTGGAAAATATGTCATCAGTGACTTGTTCTTCATGTTCCAATATTGTCAAAATCTTTGGTGAAGGGACGTCCATTCTGGCTTCAGAGATCAACTCAAGTATTATTGAAAGTTTCCCTTTGCATCAAGAAATTTCAAACACCACAGATAAAGGAACGCCGATTGTGATAAAAGATCGTGAAAGTCCCGAATCTAAATTGTACATAAATCTGGCGAAGAAAGTTGTTGAATTTGTAGGCAATAAATGTTAAAATTACTGAAAAAATATGTTTTATTAGTCCTTGCAACAACCCATTAAACGTAAAATCAAATACAATAAAATTATAATAATGATAAATTAGATATAATAGCATTGGAAGTATCGTTGAGCGTACAAAAAAATTTCGTTTAAAGTACGTACGTCACAAAAGTGACTATAATGTATTTAAATTTGTTTAGGTATCAATTACTAATTGTTTCCTTAAAAACACCCGAAGGAGAGTCACAAAAAAGTAAAACTTAATTACAGTATGTACACTTTTCATTAAATTAGTAAAAAATACAAGCTCATACATTCAAAAATAATTTTAAAAAGTAATAAGAAAATATGGGAATTCTCGTAAAGAATAACATTGTCAGCTACAGTTCAGTCACGACTTATTCAACACCTGTTTCACTAAATATTGAATGACACTCAATTACCATCGTTTCTTATGTTCATCCATTGATACACCACCAGGACCCAAGTACACTATCATTAGCAGACCACCAATTACGGACAATGTCTAAATAAAATTACTTATTAATTAGAGGAAGTCTCATTCTGCTTAAATACATACCTGGAAGAAGTCGTATTTTAGGAAATCACGTAATGGTTTATACGATGGAATATTCCACCAAGCATTGTGATAAAAGTTGAGTGTGGTAAGTAAGAGGACCAGAATTAACGCAGATAATTTCGTTTTATAGCCCACTGTGACAAGAACCATTAACGCTGATCCCAAAAGGTCCAGCAAAATCTGAAAAAGATAAATATCGCTGTATCTATTGAACGCGACATTTAACATGATCAGACTCGTGATTTACTCGCAATATTTAAATGTTTTTATTGTTAATAATCCAATATATGTTACATAAAATCTCTATTATCGACAGTTGCTTAACAATTTTAATTCAGTTGCTGATTATTACCAAATGCAACTCATTTTTGCTGTCGTACTTGGGTGATTAATTTTTACACCCTACGCAGTTTCGAAATTTTTCATGTGCAATCATTAATGTAGAACATAATTTGGATTACTTTTGTTGGAAAACAATAAAACAAGTTGAGAATTATAACACTTTGTTACACAATTGTCAAATTGAACATATTTCGAGAAGTTTTTATTCGGGAAATTCGGAATTGTTTTTATTAACAATGACGTGGCCTTTGACGAAAAATTCATAATCACATTCAGAATGCTATTTTACAAAAATAGCAAGTGGATAGCTTTTTTCTTTGGTCACGGTGGTGTCAATTATTCCTTTTTTTCAAATGTTTTAAAATTTTGTAGCTTCTAGTATCCCAAATATAAAATTTAAGAATTTAAATTGTTTTTAATGAAAAATTCAACATTTACAGTGCAGTTGCAAATTGAATTTATTTTGTAGTCTTTTTTTGTACATTCTGTACATTTTTACAATTTTTATAACTTAGTAAGTAATAATTTAAAAAAATTTAAAAGTTCCGCCCAGCACAGATAATATTATTTGAGGTGTCAGTCCTTCATTCTGATACTGATTATATAATAGATAACAATGTGTAATTATCTATTAATTAATCATTATCTATTGAAGTTAATACATCTTTGACCCTAACACTCTCAAATACTTAGCATTTTTAAGATTAGAGAGCGGAGTTTTTTTGCGTTGTAATTCAAAATATGCAAAACATGCATCGTTTTATGCAAATACATTAATATTATTAATTTATATCATCATATTTTTGGAAATAAAATGTATTAATTCATGAAAAAAAAATACATTTTTCGAAAAAATTGAGATAATACCTGACTCTTTGTGCGCCAGTTTGGCAATCCAATTCGGTAGTGCTTTTGAAATTTAAAAATTTTAAAAAACTCGAAATATGCTCAAATAGGCAAGGTATGCTGGGT
>QDEB01053744.1:1863-13299 GCA_004193795.1 Asbolus verrucosus | reverse complement strand
AAAAATGAATATAAATTATTATAATTATATAAGATTTTAGTTCATTATTTTCAAAAGTTATCACTTCATTGTATGTATATATATTAGCAATATAATTATTTTTATTTAATAAAATTAAGTAGAATTAAGAGTTAAAATGAAGTTTTACCTGTAAGAAGCTGAATTCAAAGCGTATAAGTGTGATGAACATGAAAGCCAACAATATGCGCCCAGTGAGTTGCAGATAATTTTTGGGCTTGTTTTCACCCAGAGATGGCACTCCAGCAAATAAACTTTTGGCCTCACCTCGGCTTTCAGCCAATACTAATAAAAGGGCACCTATAAGGGCAAGATTTCTAAATAAGAACTGCATATCCCACAAAATACTGTATGCCAATGTCTAAAACAAAGTAAGTTCGATTCTGCACCACCCTTCTGCCATATTTATTCACCTGTAGAACAACAATAAAGAAAAGCACACCACATGCAATAGCAACCTTGTATCTGATAATAACCATAACACAACCACCCAGTTGACCGATCAGATTAACTAATACAAACACTGTGGCTAAGAATTTCCCACAGCCCCATGACATATCCATATACTCTCTCTGTTCTGACCATTGGAACCACATTCGTAAGCCATCTTCAAGGAAGGTTGATATCAAGCATAAACGAGCTACTGTTGGAAGGATATGTTTCAATTTTCTGATAACCTGGAAGGGTCAGAAGCATCTTTTATTGTCTATTAAAATAAGATATAGCCTCAAAATACTGTTTTTGAACATATGGCAAAAATCATAAAAGTAGAACATAAACTTTATTATTAACAAATTATAAGAAACATAACATAAGTGCTTAAATTGCTTGCAATGCAATGTTAATTTTTTTCAAAAAAAAACCTGTTGATTATCAATTTTTAAAAGAAAGTTGTAAGGTGACGTGACATTCAATAGTTTGACTGAATTTTCCGAAAAAATTGATGATTTTGACAGAAACTTTTTAACAAATTGTTGCGGACAAATCTTCATGTGAATAAAATTAACTATTATTACCTGATCTGCTATGTCTTCGGCACCTGAAATGTACTCATTTGGAATATTCATCTTGACTATAGAGAGCAAAAGCTCCACGCAGACACGTAACTTTGGAAGTGTAAATGAACTACGAATTTTAACTACTGGGGCATTGCATCTAAAAGCTCGGACATTGAAACTATTTTTTCCCATAATGCCGGTTGTTCGGTTTAGTTCGTTAATTGTCGTTACAGTTCTGGAACAAGTTCCATGTAGATGAAAATCGTTGATCATAACCAATAAAAACAATTCTGTTTTACATCAGAATTTCTGAGGAGTATTTAAAGAAAAATTAGCCACTAAAAGTTGTCTGTTAATACGAAATTCGTTTCAGGACATCCACGACAAAATGATAGAAATAACTTGCAATGATCGTTTAGGGAAGAAAGTAAGAGTAAAATGCAATCCTGATGATACAGTGGGAGATCTGAAGAAGTTAATCGCTGCACAAACTGGGACGAGATGGGATAAAATCGTTCTTAAAAAATGGTACACCACGTTCAAGGATCATATCCAGCTTCAGGACTGTATCCTTTTAAACCCTTTTATACCGAGGGATCCAAAAGTCTTTCTATCAAGTGGGTCATGACATTAAAAACCTATGTCTTATTATAAATTTATCTTGCAAATGTCATTTATTANNCTTTCGAAATGGTTTTAACAGCCGAACACAAAATATTTTTAATTAAAGCTTATAACTGTAAATGAAAATTAAAAATAAAATACGTTTTATATTGTAATAATAAACACACATTTTTAATGTCATGACTCACTTGATAGAAAGACTTTTGGATTGCTCGGTATTTATCAAAAATGTAGTAAAATAACTATCATTCAAAATTATGGTTGGAACCAAGGCCTAGAGACTTATGAGATGTGTGTTTTATTGAACTTGTGTGGGTTGGTACGATATGGTATGGTAATTGACAATGTATGTGCCAACTTTTAATGCAAGTAACAGTGTGAATTGAAATATTTTTACTTATTAAAATAACGTTTTCATGCAGCTTTGAATAGGCATCAAATTTTTCTCAAAACAACCAAAAATCACATCAAATTTTTTCCTTAATTTAAACGCTAGATGAAATCCATGATGGGATGAACATTGAATTATATTACCAATAAGAAGTTGAATGATGATGAAATTACTTTTAATTTTGTATATGTATGGAATTAAGTAGGATTAAATGCCAGAAATTGTTTGAATTATTTTATTGTTAACATAAATACAATATTTTATAAAATTACTATTAAATTACTTTTTGGTATAAATATCACACAAACAAAATTAAAATTTGGTTAAAATAATACAAATCAAAACAACAAATTATTAATATTTCACAACCTCCAATACCCAACACAATATGTAAAATAAAATAAAAGAACCAACCAATGAGTATTTTCATTGTGCTTCTATGTTTTGTGTCATTGACAATATTCCTATTTACAAGTATATGAGGCTGACATAAATTTTAACCTTAAAATGTAAAGTTTTATGCTATTACGCAGCATTGCCATCTATTAAATAGTTATTTTCTACTTTATACACATGGTAGACCAAATTAACGGTTGTTTGAATGGATACAACGCTATCAGTTCAGCGATACCTTAATAAGATTTGATTCCGTAATTATTGTGTAGCTACAACATTAAACAAATTATACAGAGTGAAAAAAGTAATGATTTCTCTGAGTTCTTCAATTTTAGTTTTTAAACATGAAACTTTTTTCATTCTGCTTTTTACAGTGTTTGCTATTAGTGATATGATTACATTATTATATAACAAACTTGATAGAACATTTCTTTGATTAATCCAAACAGTTCAATCAATTTCTTATACTCCAAATGGATGACAACTGTATTTGTACTGTACACACGATATAGTATTACCTAAAAATGAATTTTTAAATGAAGACAAAAGAAATGTATCTTTCAGAATTGTTGGTGTCAGTTTTTTTTGTAAAACAACCACTGCTTGAAGCTGAACCCTTTGATTTTTTTGAAAAATACATGATTTGATGTTAAAACATTTTGATAATGTAGGCAAGAATTCAACAATTTGATGGTATGTATCAACCTTTCTAATGAAAAAACATGTTCCACTATGTATATGTATGCAATGACTAATTTTTGTAATTTGTTTTAATGTGGCCTCTTAAACTGACCGTCTCCACCAGAGTTGGCTCTTTTAGCCGGTGAGTGGGCTGGTGAGAGGTTCACAGCTGCTGTCGCCGTTACTACTTCAACAATTCGTTCTTCAGATGTTCTTTGGCGATTACTCAATATTTCTCTGATATGTTGTACGATCAAGTCAATAGCAACTGAAAATAAAACAGTTATGTTAAATAATGAATAATGAATTACTACACTATAAGTGATATGAATTAATAACACTATTATTTAGAAGAATTTATTGGTTTTGTTTACACTGTAGTAACAAATAACCTTCTTTGTAAAATGAAGATTCCATAACATAAAAAACTTACGTCTAAATGTAACATTGAAGAAATATTGAAATTTGAATGTTTAAATGCATGAAATCAGATCCAAAAATAAAATTATGAAACAATCGACAATATTGTGCACATATCCAGTCTTATCTGATATCCTTATAGTTAATAAGTATACTTTGGTATTTTTCACTAAACGGAGGTGATTATATTAATGATACTGGATTTATAATACTACAAAGTAAGTAATTAATAATAATTGAACCAATCTTATCACTGGCTAGATCCGATTTGGAGTAGATGGAATAAGCTTGTATCCATTCTCTCGTTCATTTCCATGTAATATATCCCAGATGTGGTGAACTATTAGGTCAATAGCCACTGCAAAATAAATATCACTATCATAATTAATCCATTTATCTGAGGCAACAACGACAGGCTACAAAAACAATTTCTGAATACATCATGCAAACATTGCAGATCTTTTTCTGACTGGGGGAGAAAAAATCAAAACAGCCATTTGACAGTAAAATAGCATGATCAAAGGTGATATTTATGATACAAAAATGATGTTGCAGTGACTATCCACCATTCACCAAAGCAAATTTAATCAATTTAAAATGAAAGGTAGTAACATCGACTTTATGCCAGATAAGAGATTGGAATTGGAAAGTCTTACCAGTATTATCCGCTCCTCGGGGGATAATCACATCTGCGAATTTCTTTGTCTGAAAATGAAAATGTATTAATTACAATCATGAGATGGTCGACTTTACATCTTACAGGAGAGCAGAACTCCTCAAAAGCTGGTTTCACGAAATTCATATACTGATTGAGGACCTGCTCCAAATCGCGACCACGTTCATTTATGTCTCGAGGCACTACAAAGAGAGGATTGATCATTAGGAAACTATTTTGAGCAATTCTGTACCTCTTCTAGCTAGTCTTGTATCGGAATCAGTGTCAACAAACAACTTCATATGGAACAACTTCCGAACTTCAGGAAAATAGAATACTAAAATTCCTTCAAAAAGGACAACGTCAGCAGGATATATTGTTAAAATTTCATCTTTACGCCTAAAAGTATGAATGACAGTTATGACAAGATTATAGGTTATGTTTGATTAGTACTAAAGTAATGCAAAAAATAGCGCTTACAAGGAATGATTCTTGTAATCATACGTGGGAATTTGTACTATTTTTCCTGCCAAGATGTCCATCAAAGTTTCTTTCATTAAATTCTCATTAAATGCGTCGGGGTGGTCAAAATTGAATAAGCCTTTTTCGGCTTTTTGAATTTCACTCGGCGTTAAATCTCTATAAAAACAATCCTGAGAAATACAGACAACTTGTCTTTGTGTGTGGTCGACGTCCACTTGTCCCAGCTTTTCCATAATTCGTTTACAAACAGTGCTCTACAACGTTAACGGTTTTATCATTTTTTTTTTAATTTTACGCAAAATCACCTTGCCACTTGCTGTCCCTCCAGAAACTCCTATTAGGAATGGTGTTTTGCCATCTAAACCGTTCATTTTCCCATTCATCTTTGGTCCTTCACACATTTTTACGCTTTTTCTCAACAATCAATACTCACCAACAACGTGCACTTTTTTATCGCCTTTTCACTGTTTTCTGCATTCCTTCGTATTTCGCAAAATTGCCAATACAGAACGCTGAAATGGTTACACAATAAGCTGGATTAATCTTGCCTTTTCGTTAATAGAGGACACTGATTGCAAGAATTTGCAAAATCCTGATTAACCTATACAGTTATTGTGTATATTATCAAAAAAAGAATGTTAATAAATGTTAAATAAATAATTTGAAACATTAAAAATACCCCAGAACAGTTAAGTTATAACGAGTATGGTATTTGTAACCACCACAACTTGCAGGAGCCATAAATCAAATAAATCGCCAAAAATCACCAATGAGATTGTCAAGATTTTGGCGGTTTTTTTGATTTATTGATTCTATAAGTTTCAATAACAGTTATTGTCGAATATGAACAATAAAACACTTTTATTAACTTTTTATTAACTGGCTATTCGGGGAATGAAAAAACCTTAAAAGTTAACGAAATGTTTGTATTTCTTCCGATTTTATTAACTGTTTTCAGTTTTTTAAATTTTCGGTTATTTATCGCATTCATTGTGAGTATTGTGACGCAAAATTATCCGCAGATTATAAAAAAATGGTAACGTTTCAGGCGGAACCAGAAGCTATAAATTGCGGCAGAGTTGTTTGTTTGATGAATTTCCTGTGTCCAGCGCAAAATTTTATGGAGATGAATCGCAGAATAAGGATTTCTACCATGGTAGTTTTGAATGTATTAAACCAGTTTTGTCTCGCTTTTGCGCTTTAGTTAACCAGCTTGAGCTATTACCTCGTATAACTTGCGTAAAGTTGTTTGATCAACACAAACTCGCCTAACAGTTTCCATTAGTTATTGGATGCTTAACTTCCTTCTATGATAAACAGCATTTGATCATGGAAGTTTTTAAATGGAGTCACGAAGTTTCGACCGACTAAACAATTTGCTGTACAATTGGTTTTGGATATAAAAGTTTTGTAATTATTAATTAAACTCGGCAAGAAACTTATAAAAACACTGAGAGAGCGACGATATTAAAATGAGGAAGGAGGTACAGTGTTTTTAAAATCTCCGAAGAGTAAAAGCCAATCTTATTAATCGTTTAGCATTCTTTGTTCGCGCAGTTATTACATTAATAATTTTACTTTTCATCACTTCGTGGAAATGAAAAGTATTGCATCAAATTCAAAAATGCAAACACGAGATATTAACATTTTTTACTGTCGTGCCCAAGGGATGCTTGCATTTGTTGTTGTTTTTAATTTCATCTATGACTGAACAGATTTTGATGAAACTTTGCATATGCTCCCTAAAATATAATTTAACAAACGTAACAAACATGTTCATATAAAATAAATAATATTCGTGACGAATTACTACAGCACAAAAAAAACTTACGATTTAATGTATGTTTTGCTATTTTGAATTTATTAACCATTTATATTTTAAGTTAATTATTGTATTTGTGTCCTAATTATATAGCGAATGTTACACCAACATTTCATCCTGGTATAGTGGACAAAATGTCATATTTAACTGTGTTTTGCCATGGATTTATGGAATGTAAATTTATGGGACGGCAAATGCGTCTATATGTACAAATGCAATTTTTTATAACCCAACTTTTTTTGATTTATCATTATTGTTGCCTGAGTTTTACGAATTTACTTGAACATATATTTTCGCCTTATATCGGTAAACTTATGTCTATTTTGAAACAGATAAATGTGAACTTCATTGTGGCCATAAAAGCTTTTGAAAGTTTTTTCAATTTTTCAAATTTGTTGTTTTTACTTATTGACTTGAAAAGGATAATTCTCCAACAATCGACACCATTTGAATAAATTTAAGTCACTTTTACATGTTTCTAAAGTTCACTGTTTAAAATGATTGTAAAATATTTCTTTTAATGTAACACTACATTCTATAAAAACAAGACAACTCTTGTCAAGAAATAATAATTGAGTCTAAAATTTTAGTGGTTTTTGTGATTTCTTTATATTTAATTGTTTATATAGTGGTGTCCAAATAAAAATCAAATGAAGAGTGCCTTGAAAAATTTTACGAACGCATGTCCAACATAATGTTACAATTAGGTAAGTGTAATGACAAAAGATGGTTTTGTTCTATGACGTAAACATAACTTTTGTGACAAAGCATTCTTGAACAGATTTTTAGACACCCGTCTTTATTAAAATTTCGCTTTACTCGAAAAATAAAATAGACTGTAGCGAAAATTTTGTGACCACATTTTAACTCCACCCACAATGACAGAAGACATCAAAATGCAATGTACAATAAACACTAAACTAAAGTAAATCGTAAGCAAAAAGTTGAGAAAATCATAAAACCATAAGAATTTTCCGTCTGTCAGTATCAAATTTAATAGTGCGATGTATATCGCATAGTCAACTTTCCTATATTTGGGTTAAAATATGGGCTGAGTTAAGATGAATTGACAGCGACCACAGTAGGTATAATAAGTATAACGAACTAATTGCGTCCTTTTACAAGGAGCTCCATTTCATAATGTTAATACAAACAACTCACAAGGATTTTTACATCTTTGTATTTTCTCCTATTTAACGAGATCTTGTTATGCAGTGTGAGTAGAACAGCATACTAATTGTGAATTAAACCTATATAAATGCTTATCTGTCGTCGTTAATTAGGAAGAATTCCAATTTCAGTTCACCTGTTCTCTCTTCAAGGTAAGATTTATTTTATACAAGTTTATTTGACTCTTCTGCGTTAATATTGTTAAAAGAAATACGAAAAATCAACTTGCGTAGTTTTTGTCGAAGAACGTCATTAAATAGGCATGCATAAAAGAAAAAAATCTCATCTAACAAGTTGAACTGCTTTAATCAGTTCTAAATACAAATATGTTTTTATTAAATGCTCGAAGCGAGAAAAGTTGGTGCGTCTTTAATGTTCATATTTTCATAGGTTGTAGATGAAATTCGTTTGAAAGTTGATGAGTTTCGTAAGCATAAGATTAAAAATATAATATGAAGCCCTACAGGAGTGATTGAAGTTATAATATTTCATTTTTAATTACGCTCTATTGCCACCTGCAATCGGAACTGAGCTTATTGACATGTAAATGTTGAAACCGTCTGATGATTACGCAAAATTATGCATTGTTCTTCACCTAATCTTTGAACAATTTAGATCAAAAGCGACAACAAATAATTCGAGTGAATAATAATAATGATGCTGATGAGGTATAAAATATGTATAAATAACATACTTTTGGTCTTGGCATCCAGACTATCGTCAAACAGGCGAGTCAAGGAGTAATTTTCTTCAATTAAGATTCAAGTCGTTGCTGCGTTGGTCGTGTATAGAGCTAAAATGTATGCATAATTTTAATCGTATCTGGTTTTGAAGCTCTGTAACCATTTGTAGGTTTACCGTTGTTCTTGAAGTAATTATAACAATAAAGATTCTAGAACCAGAAAAAACCACATGGGTAATGGATTTTAATTTGTTCGCATATTTTAATAAAATCAATACTCATTTCGCTTGTGTGAACTGTTAAGTTTCGTAAAAGATTGATGGTGATGTGGATGGATTAAAAAAATTAAACCTTTCACATTACGCTGCCGCAAAACAAGGTTTATATTTAAGAAAAATTTAGTTTTAGTTCAAGGCGACGAAAATAGTCTTGATAGAATTACGCAGGAATGAATATAGAGGCGAGAACATCACGGAATATGTATTCCACACTCTATTCTTATTTCATTATATCTATCGATAGTTCTGCATGAAAATGTTTGCAGTTTTTCGTTTAGGTGCAAACTGTAACGCTTGTGTTCAGTTTTGAATGAATATTAGAATATTGCAAGTAAATTGTAATTTTAACATTCCCATGGAAACAAAGTGATAGTAATTTGCAGCATGATCAGAACATGTTTGTTACTTGATATGGCGCAATATGGCCGAGGAATACATTCGCGTTTAAGATTCGACCTTTATTTTTAGAAAATGTACAATTTATAGCTTATCATTACTTTGTAGAAAGGACCAGTGCAATATATTAGAAAAGTGACGGACGATGAAGAATGAATGACTAAAATCGATTCCAAGCACTAATAGACAGTCAGCAGACCGATAAAACGACTGAAATGCAAAGAAAATAGGAAGTTTCATGGTTTCCGATAAATTACAATACTTTTCTTTATTCAATGGAAGTAAAAAAAATTAGTTAACTCAACTCAACTTCTGTTCGTTCATTTCATAATTCTGAAAATAGTTTTTTTATCCTCTTTTTTTATACAAATAATTTTATGAGTTCGTCGGATATATGTACAATTGATTATTTATTATTTAAGTTAAAGAAAAACAAACACAAAGTTTGTCTCTAAATGGTTTTAATTATCAAAATGACTCTCATGGCTCTAAACTGAACTTGAATATACAGGACCGTTAAAAAGTATGGAAATAGTTAAATATTTCGAAAATGGTTTATCGGAATTCTTTGAGATTTGATATTGAGTTAAGGGAAGCTAAGTTCTCTTATTTGTATTTTTTTCAATTTTATATCTTCATTTGTTTTTAAGACTCAAGGTTAACTTGTTTTTTTTTTTAAATAAGACAATAGATCAAATTTTATATTTTTGGAAAGAGGGTTTCTTTTGAATTCATTGATGTAGCACAAGAATCTTACAAAATCTTACCTTTCATCAAAACTTTTTACCTTTGAAAATTTTTGTCATTGGTCTGTCAAAGTTGTACTACTCACTTTAAGGAATTAATTATTGTGAAACCGAGTTCATAGAAGTTCTTATGATGATCGAATATGGGGACAGACGACGAAGCTATGCTGAAGTTGTAGATTTCTTCAACGAAAATGATCCAAATCGAAAACCTATTTTCAGGTCAACCATCTCAAAATCTTTGCAAAGGTTAAATGAAACTGGAACTGAAAGAGCGTCCAAAATCTGGACCATCAAAAATTGTCACCAACGATGAAAATTCACTTAATCTTATGTTAGATCTAGTAGAAAATCCAACGACTTCGGTGCAGCAGTCGCTTTTGAACGACAACGTAAGTAGGGAGTCGGTTCAAAAAATAATGAAACGTGAAAAGTATCATCCCTTCAAAATTCAGTTACTGCAAAAATTAAGCGAAGACTATTTTAATTGCAGGACTAAATTTTGTGAAACAATGATGCATAGAATAAACCAGGACGTCAACTTTATTAATCGTGTGCTCTTTTCTGATGAGTCAATTTTCTACTTAAACGGACATATTCACCGTCATATCTGTAGATATTGATCAGACAGAAATCCACATTGGATGGAGCCGGTTCATATGCAGCATCCACAAAAAATTAATGTTTGGTGTGGTGTTATTGGTTACCATATTATCGTCTCATTCGTTATTAATAGCAATTTGACATCTGAAAAACGTCAAATACTCCAATATTTAGATGACACATTTCCCGGCAAATGGATAGGGCGGAGGGGAATAATCGAATGGTCAGTTATGTCACCCGATTTGGCTCCGCTTGATTTTTTCTTGTGTGATCATGCGAAAAATTGGGTTTATGTCAACAGAACACTCAACATCGAAGAATTAGAAGAATTGCGGATATTGGTCCTAATATTTTAATTAAACCGTTGCAAAACTTTGTCCAACGAATTCATTATTGTCAAGAAGTTAATGGAAAGGATTTTGAGCATCTGTTCTAAAATAAACAATTCTTCATTTCGTGTTTAAAATTTAGAATTATAGAATTTCCAATTAGTTAGGCTAATGACAACATTTTCAAAGCCAACTCATTTTTTTATTTTTTTGAAGTTGNNAAAAAAACCGCTATTTTCAAAAATGCTACATTTAACCCTTAGTGCTATTAAAAAAAATCAAGTTAGTTTTGAATCTTAAAAACGGACGATTGAAAAGATTGGAGGGAATAGAATTTAAATGCTCCTAATCCTGTACCAAATCGCAAAGAATTTTCTAAATATTTAACTGTTTTCGTATTTTTTAGCGACCTTGGAATAAATATTGCTATTAATTATAAAAAATAAATGAAATAAATTAATCTTACTTTAATCAAACTAACTTGAGCTAATTAGATGTAAAATTGTAAAATGTAATATATTTGAAAACATGATTATTTTAATTCAGTACTTGCAGCCAATTTCGATGAAACTGTTTATAATGTTAAAATCGAAAGTCAAAGAAGAGACCTGTTAATGTTAAAGATACGTTGTAGAATGACCGATGTGTAGTGGAAAATAATCTGAAATTTTCAAATAGAAAAGTCTACAAACGCAAATTTAGTGGTATACTTTCTAGCAGTTAACATCGAAAAAACTGAAGGTG
>QDEB01053685.1:0-26046 GCA_004193795.1 Asbolus verrucosus | reverse complement strand
TTGTGTGAATTTTTATAAACATTTAACATCGTGTCAGATGCCTGCAATATAGGTTTTTTGTTTTAGTTTAAATTTATTTATCTTATTCTCTTTAAAAATTATACGAAATGTTAAATATTTTTGTTTAAATGGTACCTAATAATGCAGTAAGTTGAAAATCAGTCATCGACTCGTTATATATAATTTGAGTTATTAGTTTTACAACAAGTAACATCAAATTTAACATAGATTTAATTTGTACAAATTATGTGAACTAGGGAACAGTTTATTTTGAAATAAAAAATAGAATCGAGTTGTAGGATTTTTTTAAATGATGGACATGTCTGTTAAAAGGATTTTTTTTTGTTTTTTGAAAATCAACAGTTAATCTGATTTGTTTTATTATTTTTATTTTAAATTATTATATATTTCAAAGAGCCACAAACTGAAGTGGAAAGCTTCTGTGTGGTAGTTTCTTAATAAAATTAAATTTTAATAGGAACAACAGGTTATAATGAAAATTTTGAGAAAGAGGTATTCAGGTATGTCACTAATTAATTTATTATATGATACAGTAGTGGGCAAAAGTTTGAAAACTTTTCTTCTTGGCTATTAATTTTATAATTTTCAAAACAAATAGCATTTGATTAACTGTGTGAGTTTTATAGCACTCGTCTCCTCATTTCAAATCAGGGAAGTGTATTTGTTCAATTATTAATTTAAAAAAATAATAATTTTTAATAACAATTATAAAATTTGCGAACAAAATTTAAGTTTCCAAACTTTTGGCCGCTACTGTATATGTACATATTTTTAAAAAACTCCATTTTAATATTTCGAAAAATAAAAAAATTCTTAGAAATTTGAAATTGTCCTAAAATTTTAAAGATCTTTTGTAACTAATAAACTGCCTTTTTTAAGCAATCGAGAATAGAGAAATAGCTGAAATGAATCACTAAATATAAATACCTACTTCTCAAGTAACTAAAAACAATTATGTGGTGTTGTAAGGATTGACTAGACCCAGAGTTCATGCAATAAATTTTAATTGTACCACTTGTATTTGTACCATAAAATTATTTTCATCTATTGAAACTCTAAAAAGCCATTAAATTTTCATGCATAATAAAATGCTTGTGTTTCCAACATTAAAATAACTTCTTTAAAGGTTAAAATAAATTAAAAAATCATTCAGATGGAGTATGCGTCATGATCATAATATATTGTAATTAAATTCTTATGTTTTTTGTATTATCTGGTTATAGTAGTTAATGTTAAGTATGTTTCGAACGAACTCGACAGAATTTTTCAAGTGACAATCCGTAAAGCAGAAAAGGCATTAAATTGATTTGCACACATTACGTAAAATGAGCACTTTGTGTCTCATGTTGCCTCATGTGTTTAAATTTTATTACATCGATGTTCCAAGAAAAAAAATATGTGGGTAAATAAAATGTAGAGATAATCCAGTAAACATTTCGCCAACAGTAAATAAGTAATGTTATAGCACTGCAGCGGTTTTAACGTTCCTGCTTCTTGCAGTCGAAAGTTAACAAACAAGTAAAGTTAATCTGAAAGTACGTGTTTTAAGGGAGGCATAAAGCAGATAGCCATTTGCATTTATTAAAATTATATTATCTCGAATTCTGCAAGCAGCGTCAAGTTTAATTTAATATTAAGTCCAATTTCCATTGTTTTTATAGTTAAGTATGACATTTTCATTAAAGAGTTGGCGAAGTTTCTTTCATGACAACCGTTATTATTAAGTCCAATTAAAATAAAAACTGTCATCAAATAGAAATAAGTTAAGTGGAACAAACCTGCACACATCAAACAAGCTCCCCTCGTCTTTATCTGCCCTTCCTGATACATAATATCTCGATGTCCCCTATCATTTGGGGTGTGCCAAATTTAGTTGCGAGAAGTGTATGAATGAATCGTGGAAAATCCAAAACCTAAATATAATAGAAGCTCGGAAAAAGGTACAGAATAAGAGACAGTTAATTTTATTGACGTAACATGATGGAAGATAAAAGTTTTTAATTTGCAAGCTACCATGTTTGCTATATCGATCTTCTTCCTTTTAGATACTTTTCTCCGGCGTTCTTGCAAACTCTTGTCGTAAATAATATTGTCATGATGTTCTCAGAACTCTTTATACATTATTCACACGATATTTTAAAGTTACATCAACATACTCTAGACGTTCATTGAAATGCATCTAATACCAGTTTAATAGAAGCACATCTTCCATCAGTGTCTTTTTTTTTAAACGGAACTCAATTTATTCCACATTTACACACAAAATCTTTCTAATAAAGCTTCAAATTGGTCAAATTCATCAGGCGAAATAATCCAACGTTGCTAAAGCGACTTGGGTTAATAAACTCTTACAAAAAATCACGCTGCAGTAATCTGTAAAGCAACGTCAAATCATGTCAAATCCAGCCTTGAAATCGGTTTAATAATAAACGAGAATACCTGAGATATAAAAGTAATAAGTGTAGCTCCGTACACAAGGTTTCCAATAGTTATTAATTTTTTTTTCGTTTAACGTAATAAT
Source organism: Asbolus verrucosus (assembly GCA_004193795.1). NCBI lineage: Eukaryota > Metazoa > Arthropoda > Insecta > Coleoptera > Tenebrionidae > Asbolus > Asbolus verrucosus. The sequence goes on along the minus strand of QDEB01053685.1, from coordinate 23,504 downwards.
TAATAACTTAAGTATGAATTATTGCAGATAAGCTGGACTTATTTACAGTTTAATTTTCAGCACCATGCAAATGTGCCGTAAATCATTTCCGACTGTCTGCGTTATTTTATTATTTATAATAAATAAAAATAAAAGGGTTTTTGTGATCTTGGCCATGTTCCGATTTCGTCCAAAGCATTTTAAGCTAATTTCACGGTTGCTAAATATTGTCAGAATTTAGTGTTAACTTGATCTAAAGTTAATTATGTAAATTTGTTATCTCTGAATGTCTGCGGCCCCTCACGAACAGACTATTCAAAGTATTTCATTTAAATTCAGAACCGATGTTTAAAATCAATAACAAAAGTATTTGTGTGTGTATGGAACATCATCTAACTTTTCTTTCTGAATTGAACAAAATAAGATTTCAATACGAAGCATTTTTTCTTTTATATATTCCTTCGTTGTTATTATTTTTTTGTGTTCGGGAAATATTTTATTAGCGTTGGTTTATTGTAAAAAAAAAAACATCGAATTATTTGTTGCGAGAATTCTTCTGTCCTATCCATCACGTTTAAAAACAAGATTCGATTGATGGGGTTTTTATTTACAGTTTTTTCCGCTCTCCAATAAAATTTATAGTTTTATTGTCGTGATTTATACCAGATATTTTAACATCGGTGTAAGCACCAATGATAGGTGTACGAAAATTTGAAAAATTAGATTAAAATTGTCGATTCACTCAACCAACCTTCACATAAAGAAAATTTGTTTCAAATCAGCTTTAATGAAGGAATATGCTAATTTATCGTCATTAAGTACAGTACTTTGTAAATTAAAAGAGATTCGCTTGAATTTCAAGCCTTAATTTTCTAAATTAAATAAACGATCTTTTATTGATTTTCTGCAGCAATTTCAGTTCAATTTCAAAACTTAAGTCTTCACGACATTATTCTGCATGTAGTGCTGTGCAAAAAAGATGTTTACTGGTTTTCACCAAATCGTTTTGATTTATTTCTCCTTGAACTGCAGTGGGTGGGTGTAGATTATGAATAAAGTTTTTTGAACTGCAGTATGATGCATATTTGCATTAAATTTATTTAACCGCGTTCTTGTTTATAACATCATAAAACAACCTCATATGAAAATAAAGCGAGAGGAAACTGGAGGAGAAGCATGTTCAAAAGTCAGACGCGTTAAACTAGTGGAGTAAAAAAGGGAAATGAATAGGTTTCGAGAGACCAAAAATAACATCGAAAACGTTATACTTTTTTGGTTCATTTAATAATAGAAAATGCCAGAACATTTGTAACACCCTTCTAACTATTGATATAATTCATTAACCGTAAATAACGTGGAAGAACATAAAGACGCAATTTCTCAAATCTGTGGTTAACGTTGTCGACGTGAAAATAGAAAATGAACAAAACGAAAGGAAAAGTTCCACTAGATGTTGGTTGTAGCTAAGACAGTTTTTGTTACCTGTTTACGCGTCTGCATTTGTGAAGACAATTTTGTATCTAAAAATAAAATTTATTGATAAGGTAGGCACAACCGCGATGGCGTTAGTATTCGGGAATTGTTGCAAGCCTTAACTTTTAGGTTAACGACATATGTGAGGTGACCATCAATATAAATAACTCTAACAAAGAATCCGGGAAGAAGTTTAAAAGTTATTTACGACCTTATTTTCTCTTTTCTGCGATAAAACTGAAGGAGTACACACGCACATCATGCCTACCATATTTATATTTAAGAACCGAGCGAAAGCCGCCTTGTCGAAATTGTGTCTCGTCGTGAAAAAGCTTATTTTCATACAGAATTGTTTTGTTGTTCATTATATTATAAAATAAGTTCTTTGATCCAGGACAAAATTACTAAAGTTTGCGTGATTTCAAACTTGCCTTTGCTAGCGTTGTTTAGAGTGGTAAATTATTAATTACAGGCTTGCTGTTTGTATGTTTAATTCAGATTATGAAATCAATTCTTTTTCAGCACGGATGATGTGTCAACAGCAGCTAATATTATTCAAAACCTACGATGAATAGGAGAAATAAATGTGTTTTTAATTACTTTTGCTAAATCGGGAGAATTAGAATTATTTTGAATCGAATCGATTTGAAATGTAGTAGGAATGTTTTTAACAAAATCTGAAATGAAAATTCGATAGATCCATTAAATTGTTGTTGCTTCAGAATTATGTCTAATAAAGTCATCAAGTTTGAATGCTGACGTCCGTGATTAAAAGAAATCGAAAACCAATAATTATCTCGAACTTTTTATTCAAGGTAATAATTAAATTCTTGAGAAAAATTAAACATGCTTCCTATCTGAAGAGATATTTCACAATAGCCAAATCTGATGACCTCGGTGTTCACACTTTTAGCAAATTTGATAATCGAATTCACAAAAACAACAAAATACGAGAACAAAAAGAAATGTTTGTTTTTATTCATCTATAACTGTAACTAGTGTCAGTTACATAAAAACAGTCACAAATGTAACGAGATTGTGGAAGTAGAATTGAACAGAAATAAGAACAATGATTGTTTATTGTAAAAAAATGTATAAAATTACGTTCTTATTGTGAATTCGATGCTCCCGCCAGGGTTGGATTTAATGATTTTTTTGTTCATGCTTTTCACTGGATAGAATAATATTTTTTAAATACATTGAAGAAGAAAGCCAGAAAGAAATTATGAGTCATTTCAGTATTTGTGTATTCCAACAATTTATTGGCAACAATCCAGAGTGATTGTTATGCAACACACAATACAGAATCACAACGAATGAAATGTATTGTACATTTTATGTTGCCTCACCGTTGCCGTATTAAAACAAATTATTTATTAATAAAATTGTTATAATCGCCGACGTACGTTATCTACATTTCATTTTGATGTTTTATTATCAAGCCGGTCCTGCCTGTATAAATCCCAATGTTATAAATGACCTTGTTATAAACAGCGGGCTGAAATTTGAGTTGAAAAACTTCTTTTATTTTCTCCCCATTCTGTGTTTACATAATGCAAATAACTTTATTACAGAATGGACATGATAACCTCAGTTTTGTGCGCGTAATAATAATAACGTTAAAATAATTGTACATTCTGCGTGTTTATTTTTTTCACTCGTACAAGTTTCGCAATTATTTTTAATTCCAGATTGAATTTATCGTTTTGTTGTGTGAGATTAGTTATTGTTTCGGTTCAAGTGGCACCCATCCAAAATGTAAATGCGTAAAGTGTTCAATGATTGGATCCAGTTGATACCGACGCCGGAATTGCAGTGCTAACATTGCAGAGTGGACTCTGATTGTCCTTAAGGCCAGAGATTGACATTTTAGGAATTTTTCTGCGCCAACGAACGCTGATGAATGTCGAATGTTCTGTCATTGCAGCGGGCCTTCTTGCTCGTTTTTAGAAACATGTTATTAATTTCTCCACTTGACATTTCGCCCGTTCGTGAATAAATTACAAGAACGTTTGCACCTTGTGTCTGGAATATTAAACTTTTTTTAGATAAAATTTTAGACATCGCGTCTTCCATTGAACAGTAAAACCGTTCGGTTTCCACTCGAGCGATTTTTTATTCGCATCTAATAACATAATTAAAATGTTGAATGCGAAAAGAAAAAAGATTCCATCGTTGCGGAGGTATTTGTAAATATCCGTTTATTCTAAATTTAGTTGGATATTTTTATTCGTTGATTATGAGTGAAGAAAAAAAATAAATATTAAAGTGATGTCCCTGATCGAAATGCAGCGGCCAACTTCTGGCAATAATTCCACTGTAATCCTTGCAGGCAACTAAAAGCTCTATACCAATGGATACAGGATATTATCATTTATAATGCCGAGCGAGAGAGCATCGCCGGATTCGGCACGAGTGCAAGAAAGAGGTCCGAAGCCATACACTGAAATTGAAATAACAAATTATAACTTCGTAAAGTAGGCGGTAGGACGGTACTTGTTTCTATGGGAACGACGCCCTTGCGCATGCGTCTATTATTTTTATGGTTAATTAATTATCTCACTAAATGTAAATAAGAACTACTAACTCCTCCATGAAACAGTATCCGATAATGCTGATTACTTTGAAACTTAAACACCCAATTGAAGAGCTTCCCCTATGGAAAAAATGTAATTGATTTATGGCCGGCTGTCTGAAGAAGCGTATTTTGTAAAGGCCTGCCGAAATCGTTTTTTGCAAATATTAGACGAGGACAAACTACTAGAAATTTTAAACCTGAAGAACTTGTCGCAAACTACTGAAAAGGGGAGATAATTAATTTAGCCTCTCCAACTTCTACGAAGGAAATCTTTTCTACCTCCTTTAAAGAAAACTCTAACAAGATATTGAATATTTAAAAAGATTCTGTTGGAGAAGTGTAATTTAAATACGTTTTAATCTTTTTTAATTTCGTCTTCAAACGGGATTTTAATACGCAGCTGTATAATTGGTTGCCTAGGCACGTATGCAATTTTCCCCGAACGATGATATTTTAATATTTTTTTCAGCTTCTCTCACGGAATGTATTCGTTTCCATTGATTTCCGCGAATATTCTTGTATAGGCAGAAATGTTTATGTGAACAAGATAAATCACCTCCAAGGTTTACTACAATGTAAGATTTATAACAAAAAATATTAAAGAGGGGTGTCGACGTTTTTAGTGAAGCCAAGTATTTTACCCTTCTATTCGTCTGATTTATTTATTTTCTACTTCGTATCCACGGTGTGTTTGTTTCATTATTTTTTATTTTTAATATTAGTTAGTCGAGACATCTATTCAAAGTTGAAAGCTTACAGGAAATTGGTTTTTATGTGCTTAATAGGGCGATTTTTCCGGGAAATTTTGTCGCAGAATATATGAGCATCTGAGGAAATATAAATCTTCCGATTTCTTTAAGAGTCGCTTTTAAGGAATGACGATTTTAAAAAACGTCAATGTCGTTTCCTCAAATGGAGCTCGAATGTTAAAGTAGTTAACAATCTTTATTCGCATAATGAAAATGGATTTGTATTATCCTTTTAAGCAAGTATTACGCTACATTAAAGTATATTTGTTGTAGCTATAATACGATATGTCAATATTTTTTTTGGATTAAAAAAATTGTTGTCCATCCCAAAATGGCGATATAAATTACACTGCGGTTTGGGAGATAGGTTTATAAATAAATTCACAGAGAAAAATATGATTATTCTCCGTTATTTACGACTACCCAAATATTTATGTTCTGTATTTTTAATTTACTTCGGTGATAAAAATAACTCTCTGTGGGGAAATTTTACAAGACTCGCCCCATGCAAATTAGAATTTCTTAAAATTTCCTGGATAAACAGTTTTTTTACAGACGCTGCGAAAGACAGAATTATTTAAAACTAAATTCTATCTCTCCAAAGGAAACTTGCCTTTTGACGGGTCTTTGTAGCATTGTCACGTAATTCAGATTCTAGCAGAACGCTTATTTTGTTTTACGATCATATACTATCACAGTTTTGTTTCGTGCGATTGTGAAGGATGCACCAGTAGTTTATACTGGGCGAGTCACAGTCTGACGCCGCGTTAAATCTTCACAATTAAATTCTCTTGGGAAGCTTCTTTAAGTTTTCCTGAAGGACTTGAGGCTAAATTCGGACCGAAATAATTTACACTACACTTACCATTGGGAAAAATTACAGTGCTTACCAGCTGTTGTTGGCCTGTTACTGGTATTGATGTTGCACTTAGTGCAATTGTTTTTATTATGTCGCTAAACCTGCAGTATCGACCAAACAAAATGAAATTTATATAAATGTACACTTGATGTTACCCAGTGCAATCAACTTTTTTCAAGCAGCTTAAAATCAGCTAACCACTTAAACTTATTAAACCTTGGAACAACCGGGTAGCACCATATGTGTCATATTTATTCGCATCAAATTATTGGATGAATTTACCCACATACGTTATATAAAATATGTTTCAGAGTTCTCACTATGGATTATATTTACATAAATCAGAATATAAATAAATTATTAAATCTCTGTTTCTTACAGTGTGTAGTTTCAGAGATGTAAGTAAACAAATGAATAAATATTTAAGTTTGTAAAAAATATATTTATTTTTTATAATGTTATAAAATATCGTTTTAATTTTTATGTTGTGTTAAAAATTTAAAAAAAACTGATGTCATAAATTCGAAGGAGGTAGAAATTTCATTAATATATCCAATATATTCAATTGCATCATTATTTTTGAGTATAGCCGTGGCAAAAACAAAATTTATATTTGGATATCTATTTTGTCAATAATCGAAAATAAACTTTGAGGTTTTAATATTGAAGTGACGAATTAAAATAATTTAGTAGTAGTAGTAGTTCAAATTATGTAATGTTGTAGCAGAATGATAACATTCAAAAGGGTATTAACCTAGAGGAATAGCTTTATCGAACGAACGTTTCAGCAAACGAGAGGAACGTGAGTTAATTAACGACGATATGACATCAATTAATGAAGACATCGAATTTTATAAACCCAAAGGAAAAAAATTACAAAATTAAAATTTAATTTTAAAGCATAGTTCTTTTATCAAATGTCACCTTTAAAACGTTCATTAAAAAAAGTTTCCCCCTTAAAATTCAACAAATTTTTAAAATGGAAAATGATTCTGGAAGTTTTTAAGAGTGTAATGTCTGTAAAATAAATACCGAAACTTTCAAGTAAACAAGTTGCATAAAAATTTATGAGGGGTTGAGCATTGCGAACTTTCACAGAGTTCGGAAACTATTAATAATAGAGCTCGCCAAAAGAAAATATTTTGAGAGTAATTATTATTTGTGAGTTGATAGTCAACATGGTTGTAAGATTGGAGATATGTCCCGAACACATGTCTCTGAAACATCGGTTGAATTAGTGTAATGTTTGATAAATCCACCCTTTGAAGGGTGCACCATTTCAGATAGGTATGTCGCGTGCGTATTAATTAATGGAATTATCTATTAGTTAGTAACTTAGGAAGATAATGTAGGTTCTATATTTCAGTCGACCCACCCCTTTTCAGCTATTACCTAACAGCATGCAGATTAAATCAGAAATACTTGCTCTGCAACTTTCGATAAGGCATAAAATTTGCAGATTGCAGATGCTGCTTATTCAGTCTGGCATCGTAATAAAACCAACCACCAAAATAATGAGACAAGTTTTATTTAAGTATTTAAGATTATCGCTGTGTTTCTTCTTCCCATTCGGACCCGTTCTCGCGTCAAGGACCTCGTTGACTCTCTCACTTCTCTTCTTTTTTTTTAATAAATTCGATTTGAATGGGAATCTAGAAGCAACAGTTCAATCCGTCAAATTGAATTGATTATCTTTTATTTCCAGGATGAAGTGTTGGCCATATCGGAAAAAGTCGTCCTTCGAGTGGAAGATTTGATAACATGGATTACAGTGGATGCAGAATGGACATGGGGTAGATTAGCTAAGTGCGAACGAGATGTAAAAGACCCGCCGAAAAGCGAGGATAACAAAAACATTATTGGATCGCTTACAGAGAGCTCGTTGGATTTTTCGGATGTGGAAAAAGAAAGAAAAACGTCAGGTGAGTGCTTAAAACTAAGTTTATTATTTGACAAACAATGTAGAAAAGAACGAGAGTTTCTTCATGGTTTAAGGAACGTGAATCACTTTAATGTCTTCTGTTGGGTTATATTGCGGTATTGGCTCGGGATCGGGCTGAATGCAACAAACGTTAATGTAACTTCCTGGACATGCGACACTGTAATAATAAATCATCAGTTAGCTATCTGCACAGCGGATCTAAGACGATTGCTTAATTATTACGATCACACCGAGAGTTCATTAATAACTGAATTACATGAAACAATAATGACTTCAAGTGTTACCTGAACCCCCATCACAGTAACAAGTAACAGACGTTTTAACGCTTCCTGTTTCATCAATTAATTTCTTATATTAACATGTTGTCATCTTGATTGTTATATACTTCTTGGAATTTTGCAAAAACGAAAAAATCCACTTTCTGTTGCAGAAATTTGGAAAAGTTTCTACTTTCGTCTAAAATCAGATTCGAATGCACTGTTGATGAAATAATTGAAGAAGTGCAAATATTGTAAGATCGATTTTAGTAGAAAGAGCTCAAATTTGGCGGAAATTGTTTTTATGTAAGCATAAAATGCACAGAGCAATTTCTATAAATTCCAATAGCGCTCCTCTCTAATGCTCAGCACAAAAAAGTAGCGCATCAAACAACACAATTTAATTTTTAAATCATCGGAATGTATAACATATCAACAAAGGGATATCTGTTCGATAAATTCAGTTCATTTTCATTTAATAGAATCACACCAAAAAGCTATTTTATTTGAAATGCATGCGTTACGTGATGAGAGCATTTTCTATGAAAGGATATTTGATTAAAATGGACGTAATGATCACACCAATATTAATAGTTGGAAAAAACACGGAAATTGTTTAAAACACCGTTTTAACGTTTTGTGAAATTATAATTTTATGAAATAAATTTGCCCCCAAATAACTGAATACAAAATTTTTGAATGAGGTGCCGGTGTCCTTTTTTACTTTTCGTCGCGATAATAATTTAAAACAGCGAAGAATTTAACATGCCGAGTGATGTCAAGATTTATAACCTGTCCTCGCCGGTTTTACATAATTCAGGTTTAATTAATTTTTATTTTTAAATAAATTACCCAACACGTAAAAATAGTCCATAATACAAGCCGAAAGCGCCACATGTTTCATCATTTAGACATTTTAACACACTTTCTTAGGCTTTTGTTTAAAACGTTGCCAATTTTTCTGGCGCTTATTGATCATCTGGTAATTTTTTAATAGCTTTCGAACATGTAGAACCATAAATTTTTGCTTTTTGTTAACACCGGATTTTACAAACATGAGCTTACGCTCACGGTTAGTTGAGTGTAGAACGGTTTCAACTCCATTTGTTTAGTCGAGTCCCAACTTGCGCTAGTGTTATTAATATTGTTTGGACCGCCCTGTTTATGACATTCTGGTGCATTCTGGATATAAATGGCTTAATTACTGTTAACATTTAACATGGGCCGGCGTAATTACAACGTAAGACTGTTGCAAGTTGATTAACAATTAAAGTAAGAGTATATGTACGTCCGATTTTACTTTGATTTTACAATGGTAATTAATGAGGATTTTATAAGGTTTAGCAGGATGTTATTTATAATTTGTTGTTATTTAATCGACATCATATAGATCTTATTTATTAAGATAGACAATGACGGATTTATTAACGGCTGAAATAATTAATTACACAGTAAAGCTTTGATTTATGATCGCTTTTAAAATAATTATCTTTCGAAAGGTGTGATGTATTGGCGACTAATTTATTACTTAATTTTTTTCGAGAAATTTATTAGGATTTGATTTTACAGAGCCACTGACGCCATTGATAAACCAGTATCGCGTTTTTATAAAGCGATTTTGTTTAATTTTGCAACGTGTTCCTTCAGTTATTGTATTTATGATCCACCCCGGGTCATCGGTTTGGAATGTTCAAACGAAGTAAATTATTTTATTATCGCATTAAAAGAGACATTACATGGTAACAAATTCGATTTAGTGCTCCATTAATTTTAATTTTCAGCGAGCTTTAATGGAAATTTTTTAATCAGGCGAAATTATTGAAATATAATCAAATAATTTTTATTTCAGCCGAATATTGACATTGAAATTTTCAGTTTCGTAGACAGTGAATGATTTAAGTTGGTAACAATTTAATCGTAAGTTAATTTGACGGTCATATACTAACAGTACTTTTGGGATGTTGTAGGAGTATGGTGTAAAAGGGCACATTACATCACGTGAGGTTAAAATATATTAATTAAGAAGAAACCAGAACGAAAGAAGTAAATGTATGTGTGTTTATACACCAGTTGAATTTTCATTTTTGAACATATATATTAAACATATACAACTCTAAATACTCAGACTGGAAACAGAATGTTATTGTTAATTTTATTGCGATATTCACAAAAAATGCTATTACATTTCGTTGAAACGGTACGTATTTGCATAAAAATGTAATTACCTCAAAATGTATCAAGTCACTTTTATGCTTCTTCATAACACCAACATAAATCTAAAGTTGACAAACACGCGAATATAAATAAAAAACTGACATTTTAAGAGTGATGAAGGTTAGATCAAAGTGTTTTTTAAATTAACAATATAAGAAAAATATTACAGTTAAAAGTAATAACGTTGCAAACATTCACGGATAGAAATGCGACATCAAACGGATCGAGACAAAGAATGAAGTTGCATGTTCTGAAAAATATGTTTATGAATTCGATCGTTTTTATTTCCTCTTTTATATCGCATTAAAAGTTAATTGACTAAATTCATGTTTTTGCCATGTTTTCAAAAATTTTAAGTACAAATTTAATAATGTATAACGAATTTAAATTAAAATAGCAGAGGCAAAGGTAATTGAAAATTGTAAATCTGCAGAGTGAGTAAAGTAATTGGCCAGAGCTTTCGAATGCGCTTTGATCTTTCGGTTTATTTTTATTCACTATTTCATCTCAAACGAGAACTTTATCCATTACTACTTTTTATTGGAAATATATATGTATGTAATCTTTATCTAAAAATAGACTTAAACTCTTGTAACGTCCACAAAATTTAATTTCATGGAATTGAGTACAACTTCTTTTATTCTATTAATATAAATGTACATTAAAGAGGTTAAGATTCGCTCCCGAAAAAAAAAACATAAAACTTTTTTTAATTTCACATAAAACAGATTTTCATCTCTTTAATGGACTCTCATTTCAGGAGCAATAATATCCGTTAGCTTAAAAGTGAATTCATGGTTATTACAGTGATACGTTTCTTGAAAATTTTTCCGTGAATATAATCATTGAAGAGAAAAGCAATTCTTACTCTGAATTAATTTCGCCGTGACAGCTTCTCCAATTCATGCATTCGCACTTTGGTTCTTTCTCAATCGTTTCGGACACATCTTGACGATTTGCAGAATTAGAAGGTACCACCGATCCCTCGGTAAGGACGCACATGGCCATAATTAAAATTGCGAATTTGACAAATCGGGACATCATAATCCAGGAACTGCTGAAACTGAAAATTTATTTCAGAGATAAGGTATGGGACCGTTATATAGTTTATCAAACCACACCCACAGGATATACGTATTTCGGATGCGTCACATTATATTATGCAGTGCTGTGACTGCAATATAAATTATTATTTTTACAAGGTTTGCACTTCATTGTTGTTTTACCGCACAATTCGTTGCGGCTGTAATCTTAATAAATGCCCACGGTGACTTTTTTTTTTAAATTTGACATAATGATCACCGCTTTTATTAATCATGACCGGTCACAGCATTAAACTTTTAAAAACAGACAGGTAATTGAAGTTCCAGTTGCTAATAAAATACACCCTCAACGTATTTTTAATTACCTAAAAACAAGCTGTTAGGTGCTATAAAATAATATGAGGCATAAAAGCACGGAATTATTAACAGCATTTTTTTATCGGAATTTTTTAGAATGAAGGTATAGTCATTTTTGATAAGTTTTTATAGCTGCTCACTTTACCAAGCACGTTTATTGAATTTTCATTTCGTTTTTATGCCCTTGATTATTTCCTTTATGTGTTTTACTTTTATTGTTCTAATTTTAATGGAATAAGTTTGACCCGAACTGAAAACGAGGATCTACCCTGTGATCATTTAAATCCACATGATGTACACACGAGGCATGAAAAAAACTTTTTACTTGAATTTTAATTAGTTATTTTAATTTGGTTTTTTCATGCTCCATTTACTTTTTTATTTTATGCGAATTATAAACTATAACAATAACTTTGGTTAACGTTGTATCGAGTGACCTTAGAATTTATAACATTGCCTTGCTTAAATTTTGGAAATTTAAATGACTTCATGTTATAACAGAAAAATTTGTTTTACAAAAATTGCATTTTTCAAAAAAAAAATCGATTCTGTTTTTAGCTTATTTTAGCAGTAAATGAATTCTGAATTTATCGTTGGCTTCCTATTCAGTAGGTATAGAATAAATGTGGCGAATCTCATTTCTAAAATTATGGAAACACTTACAAACGTGGTTTATACGACCCAGTATGATGGAGAAATTGCTTTGAAATAATTTTATTGCGATGCTCCACTACATGTCTTGCTTTTTACGATCAATCAAGTTCGGCTTTGTATCGTTTACATAGAGCTTACTTCAGCTTTGTAACAGTGAACTTAAAAAAATGATTGTTTTCGACATCTTCATTGGCATTTTGTTCTTTTCAGCTACATTTAATGGATATCATTTTTCACCCTCGTTACTTCAACTTTATTATTATTCTTAACAACGGAATGATGAAGTACATCAACCATCAAAGTAAACAACGAATCGATCGCAGAGTATGCAATAATTGCTTCGAGGTACCAATATAATCTAAATATACTTCAGTGTTTATTTCCCTCGATAAACTACAAAGTTTGCCAATAATATAAATTATGGCAGTAAACAAAATTTCCCAAATCGATCGCCGAGAGGGAAATGTTTTGGCGTTGCTTAAGCTGTTATTATTAGAGCAATTTTCCAACTTCACCAGTTCTCATGTTTTTTAACAAAATACGGCGCCAGAGTAAGTCTTGCTGTATAGGTTAACATAGAACTCTTGTTGGTGCACAGTTTGCTGGCAGCAATAGTTACTGAATTACAAATTGGCAGAATTAATGTTTCTATTTCGCCACAAAGTGAATAACTTTCTGAATTCATGATAATTTTGCATGGGTTGTCCATAAATAATAAAACAGTATTATGTGCCACTAACAGCGTTAATTTTTACGATTTTTGAGGTTAAATTAATATAATAATTTCACTTCCTGGATATTATATTACCCCATTTTACGGTAACCACCTAATCAAATTAATTGCAAATTCCGTTAGAGCTTTTAATTTAATTGAAATACGAAGTGGGGTATAATTATGTAATTAATACAATGTCAGATTCTTAGTTATCCACTAATCGATATTAAATCGTTAATAAAAAACCACCTGTTCGGTTAGTTATGTATTATGTGATTGTTAAATCGACTGTTGAACGTTTCACGGAATCAAAACCGGTGATTTATGGAGTTGTTCTATAATTTTCAGAAAAAAGTTGCGAATGCTTTTTTAAATTATGTTTTTAAACAGAAAAAATCACGCACTGATTGGATCGTTAAGATATGCGGAGTAAAAAAAACATCGGCAACATTCCAGCGGATTAAAAGAAATGTATTCAACAAAATTAGAATAATCTATGTTCATGTCCGGTTGAATTTAAATTAGTGAAATATATTTTAGTGAACTTGTGACCTGCCTGAATTACAGTGTAATTTTGTGAACGCCGCTCCTTACCTGGTTAGTTGACAACGAAAACAATTCTCGATGTGTATGTGCTGGTACAATTAGGTTTAATGGTAACCCAGTATAACGGGAAGAAAACTACTAAAGTGCAACCGTGATGATCTCGATTTTTATATCGCTTTTTATGAGGGCACGAGGCCCGGTATGTGAAGTACTTTGTTGTTTCGTTATTAACGGTCGTTATCTAGTGGTTTTCAAATTATTCATGCAAAAATGTTGGCATATTTATTTTGTTGATGTCGAAATTGTTTTACTGTAACCATAGCCCCGAATGTAAACGGAGTGGCCATTAATTATTATCCAATTAATTATTTAATTAGGACCCGGCGCAATCCTGAATTTGAAGTATGCATACTCCGGGTATTTGTTTTTAATAGTTTATTTTGCGTGTAATTGAAGTACACAAGTTGCAGTCTGGAAAATCCAGTGCAGTCTGGAACTGGTGTAATTAATCTAACATTGTGACAGATTCTTCCTAGAGGAAGATATTGCTATTGAAAACTTCAAGTTAATACGTGCTTTCAAACACTTTGAAACTTAATTTTAAACATTTTGTTCTGTTCTAGAGCGGATTCCGGAATTTCGTACATTTGTTATCATCTTAGAATTAATGGGACGTTCACTCTTTAACTTGCACGTTATTACGCTATGCGGTTTATGTTTATTTCATGATATTTGTTTTGATGAAAATGTAAATAAACTCCGGTTTGCGCATCCGTTCTGGAGCTCTATTTCAGTAAAGAAATTCGGCCTTGACCGATATGTTTTCGACGAAAATAGATAATTTGGTGACCCAATACCTAGATTTTTTATCGGGAACTTTGGCCATTGTGTTTTATGCGATGTAGTTTGTTAAAAAGTTTGCGGTTACGTAATTAATTACGTACATTAATTATCTGCAGGGTGACGTACTAGTTAGTTGTAGGCTGATTTTGTACGTTTAGTTCGCTTTCCAGGGCCGCTGTCGCTCAAACTCGTGATTATTTTATTTCCACCGCTTCCATCAATGAAGCTTTTTTTTGGTTGTAAAAATTAACAACGGACATTTTTAAAATTGTGGAGCTTTGGGTGAGTTATTTATACGAAACTTCTTCAAGCTTAAACCAGAAAAGATTTTTTTTTTCATGTTAAAAATCAAGTTCAAAGCGAAATTCGTGACAGTTTTGACAAACACATTTCTACTCGAAAAGCTACAATTTTCTGTAACAAAGGTTAAGTTCATTTATCTGCTGCAGAATCGGTTAGTACATTTTTTGCTCTGTTTTGTTGAAAGATAATGAAAATCCATGGCAACAAGCAAAAACTACTCTACAGAATATAACATAAAACGAACTTGCTCAGTATAATTGGAACCGTAACACAATTTAGGTAATTGTGTATCATGTGTCACTTTGTTCTTTGGTCTGTATTACCTTAACCGCATGAATGTTAAACAAACATCACTTTACAAATCACGTGATTATTGAACAGCTGAACAGCACGTACAGTGTTCCCTAAAGCAAACAAATATCATGACATTTTCCGTAGTTATTAATTTTTAGAAGAGGAATTTTAAACGGAATTTTATGTTCACTTGACATTAATAATATTGACATATTATCTAGTTGTTTTGCATACAATACATTTTTTTGTTGTTTTGTAAGTAAATGAAAAAAAACATGAATATTTTTGAATTTCAAATTGTAGATACATGAATTATTATTAGGTGGATTTAATTTTTTTTTGACTTCCTTATGAAACGGTTTTTTTATTTTTTTTTATTTATTTTTTTTTTGAATACTGTAAGATACTTGTTCGATAAATAATATTACCTGCAAAATTGAAGAGTAAAAATTAGTTAATTAGTTTCAATTATGGCTTGAAATAAAAAATATATATCTATTAATTTATATTTCTTAGTTTTATTATTCATTAAATGGTAAAATATTTTTTCGAATATTTGTTAATTTTGCATTTTTGGACTGCAGAAATGACAACTTTAAGAATCTGATATTATAGTTATACAGACCAATTAGACTTTTTCAATAATAGAAAACTAGAATCATTCATTTTCTCGTTCTGTATTATCGGAAGTAATTATAAGAAAGTCATGGTCATGCATGACGATAACATTTTGTTTTTCCTAAAGCCTAATTCACATTCACCACACTTTCGTCTGTACAACTCAATCATGTGATTACGTCGTTTGCATACATCACTGCAGGTCAGGTATGACATTTTAATGAGAACCATTCATGTTAATTTTTTAAAATTCCATTAAAAAAAGTCGTTCAATATTGATACAGTGGGTTCGAATGCTCTCAGAGACTTAATCGACTTGGTGGATGTTACGGATCAAAATTCCATACTCTCTTCCGACCACTATGTTACTAATAATTGCTAGATAACAAACAAATGCATCCTCCTGACTGTGTGTTAAAGAACAATTTTCCATTGCATGCCATGTGCACCACTCCACATTTACCATGTTCGCATTTTATTTATTAATTATTTGAATTGTTAAATCTTGCTTTCAGTTTCCGTTTATTACCAAAATCACATTTTAATTCGATTAACGTAATTAATTAACTCATCAAAGCGTAAAATACCTAAGTTATTTGCGTTTAGAAGTATGTTTTACATACACCACACACCAAGAGCTGTGAATAATACAGATAATTATGATTCACATGGTAAACAAGCTGCGTGGAACATGTAAATTTTCGATGGTAATCTCTTTGTAAACCAATAAATTCATTACTGGAGATGTTAGAATTGCATTAAAACAAAACACCAATTTGGCAACGTGGTCTCTGGAGATTTATTGCGTCATTTGTATTAAATTATCGTTAATCAAATTCTGTCGTTGCCATCATTTTTTCTATTTATTGTTAACAAATGTTTCTGAACACAACACGATGCAAATTAATTAAATCATGTCAAGATTAATAATCAAATTTATTTGTTGTTATGATTTAAACGTTCTTAATTCGTCGTCGTTATGTCGTCATTAAGTCGTAGTGAATATTGTAAAATAAATTGTTTTGTTTGCAGATTGCAATAGCGACAGTACAGGTCCTCCGGTGGTGATTCTGAGCTACCCCCGTTACTGCAGGTACCGTGCGATGATGCGGAGGCTCGAGGGTGTCGAAAATGAATACCTCAAATACAAAATAGTGAACGCCTTGGGTGGCTTCACGGCCTACACCAAGAACACGAGAGTGTTGTTCTGCAAGGACACGTTCGATTATCCCGAATTGGAAGGACACGAGTTGCTGTGCAATCATCTTGCTCCAAAACTGAAAGGACGACCGCGAGGAAAACGGAAAAAACGAAGCGTCTCGCCCGGATCGGAAAGTAACGAATCTGAATCATCAGTATCAAATGTGTTCAACTCTTCGAAGGTAACTCGCCGGCCGCACTGTCTGGAAGATGCTCAACTTTGTGGTTTTCAGGAAAAAATCACCGCTGAGGGCGGCAAGAACGGTCTTCGTTGCGACAGTACTCATCTGAGACGTAGTACGAGAGCAACGGAGAACAGCGAGAGTAAAGAATTCATCAAAGATTTGACTGTGTTTATGAAAACTAATTATACGCCCATAGGAAAAATCCCCTCGTTGGGGTACAAAGAACGTGAGTGGGGAGCAAAGAAACAGAAACTTCTTATTTTTTCGTGTTTTTTTAGTGGATTTGTACTCTTTTTATACGAAGGTGCAAAAACTGGGTGGCTATGATTCTGTTACTGCAAATCGACTATGGAAGTCCATATTCGATGACATGAGCGGCCATGCGAACAGTACCAGCGCTGCGACGGTCATACGAAGACATTATGAGAGGTTAGTTGAAAGCATTAACAATTTGAAGCTACCCAGTCAAAAAAAAGTCAAATTTTCTAAATTCTATTCGAGTATTTGTTGCTTTATATTAAAACCGGTTTCGCTAAGTAGGTATTGATATTAAGATAATAATTAAAAAGTGAAACATTGCGTGACTGCACACCAAGTCAGTCATTTAAATGGAAATAGAGTGAAATATACACTTATCTTGCGAGCTTTCTTCCTTGTTCGTTGAATTATTTAGTTTTATTTTTTTGTTTGAAGATACTAACTTTTGTCTTTTTATTGTAGTTGATAAAATTTAGTACAAACATACATGTTTTCAAAATGAAACATTGGCGACGATTTTTGGTGATATGATTTTGTTTGTTTAGGTTCTTGCTGCCCTATGAACGTCACGTGAAAGGTGAAGAGTACAAACCGTTGCCAATTTCTGAAAGACGAAGACTGAAAAGCAAAACTGGAAGCAGCACAAGCGACGCAGAAACCAGTGAAAGCACATCTAGAAGTGGTAACAGTACTCCAGTTCCACAAGGACCTAATACGGTTTCCCCCGTCACTCCCACTACCCCAACGGAAAACAAGGTATTGTTTCTACATTCTCATTGAAGATGGTTATCATCACGCAATCATTTTTCAGGAATTCAACATTCAAATTAAATCCGAAGGGAAAACGTCGTCTTTGAGGAGTGTTCGTGTTAAACCCGAAAGACAAAAGGATAAACAAATTAATAGTGATAAATTAAATAATATACAAAATAACAATAACAATAACGAAATTAGTTCAACTGAAGTGAAAGAAAGCATTAAAACTGAAACCGATAATAAAAACGTGAAAACCGATAACAATAATTTAAAAACTGAAATCGTTAAGGCCGAAGCTGCAATAGTGCCAGAAAAAGACGCGGAGCCATTGACGTCGGCAGTGGCGCCGATAGCACAGAAACTAAATCCGGAAAAATCTCATTCGCCCGTTGAAGGTAAAGAAAACATCCCGATAATCAAGACGGGAGACACTCCAGCCAACAGTAAAAGTCCAGAGATCATCGAGGTGCCATACAAACCAAAAAGTCCAGAAATCATCGACTTGGAGAGCGACACATACACTACCACCAGCCTCCACCAACCTTTCCTGCATGAGGTGAAGAAACGGAAATTGGATATTCTCAAAGAAGGTGGACTGGAAGTAACACCTGTCCGACCGTTCGCTTCGCCCACAGCAGCGAAAGACGTCAGACCGTCGGTAATCCAGCCGACCGGAGCTCAAATAGTACCTAAACCTAATAAAAGTGACATTAACAATATGCCACCGCCTCCAATTAACACAGTCCCCCCGAAAAGATTGCAGATTTCTGTACCCCAAGCTCTTAATGTTAGTCAAGTTAAAGGAGATCCAGCCACTATTAATAATAAAACTCCACCCAAATCCTTTCCCTACGTTAACGGAAATGGACCTCCGAAAGTTTTGCAATCAAAATCGATTTATTCTTATTCGGAAAAAACGGTCTATGGGAATCCAAAGGATTATATGATGCCACCGGTACAACCAGTACATACCCCGAAGTTTGTGGGTGTCAGACATTCCGGTGGTGATATTCTCGATTTGACGGTAACAAGTCCTCAAAAACCGGTTGTGGAGATCATGAAAATACCCACCCCTACTCCTCAAATGCCATCATACAACGCCTCGACTAGAATTCCATACAGACCTACTCCCACACCTCCATTGTTAGACTGCCGCAGATTAGGTTCGAACTTAGAAATCACTCTAGTTGGGTCGAATAAGCCAACCAGTGTTCACAATCAAACCTCGAGGTATTTGCCCCCATTACCACCAACGAACTTTCATCAATCCAGTAGGTATTCTCAGAAGAGGATATCCACCGAAAATTATGTAAACCATAAGATCCCGAGAATTGAAGAGAACGGTAAATATAACAGATTACCGCAACCGATCGCATCGGTCCCGATTTTATCGACTCGAGAGAACAAATCAGGTATGGAAATCTCCATACCGCACCCTTATGGACCAAGAAACCCGCCGATGAAAGTGGACGCAGCTAAAATGCCACCTCAGATGCCCTCAGTACCTAATTCCAAACATATTCCAACACCCAACCCTTCGCCATTTCCTTATTTATCACATTTATACGACAGTAATAAAAGCGTACCTCCTTATATGCATCTTCTCGATCCAATTTATTACACGGCGGCTATGCAAAGTTTGTATCCTCATAATCCATTAAATGCGACACCTCCAGTTTTACCTTTTTCTTCCTCCGAGCAGTTGAATAAGTTTTACACGGATTTGATGGCGCACAATTCTCGGTTGAATTTTCCGTTTCCAGTAGGATCAGATGGGAATCCTTCCATTATTAACAATAACAGTTTGAAGAAACCGTAAACATATCATTGTTTTTCTCTTTTTTTTTTGTTTTGTTTCTGGTCTTTGATGGACACTTGGAAGTGATAAATTTGATATATTTGAATGACAATAGTAAAAATATATGTAAAAAATTGTAATTACAATTCGAATAAGTTGTAAAGTAAATGTTACTGGAAATATGTATCATTTACATGTTGATGTTGACAAAATGTTTTTCATTTTTATTATTATTTTTTGAGTAGATGTTGAATGAATGTTGTTTTTGTTTTTCTTCTAAACAGTTTAATTTTAAATGCGGTTCGTTTACTGATGAACAATGTTTTATGGTTCCTGTTATTACAGTTAACTATTAACAGGGTGAATGTTGAAGTTTTTTTTTTTTTTAACTGTTAAAATAGAAAGAAAATTGATTCTTACTTTCATATTCAGTGACAAAATTTTTGGTAAAATTTGTTTTATTTTCATCGTCATGGGGTGTTAACAAATAAAGGATTTTCTTTTTTTTTATCCAGTTTTTAAGAACAGCGGTTTATTACACAAGAATCACCCTGTATGTTCGTTAGAAAACATTATTTTTTCAGTTAACGAAAGTATTACGGAAGTTTTTCATGTAAATGAGAATTTTATTTGTTAGGTTTAAAATGTTGTTGTACATAAAAAGGCCAGATAAAAATTAGTATCTGTGATTTTATTAAATAAATATACCAAATTACATTGTATATAACATGATAATTCCCTATTTTCTCGACTTAGTCAATTATTTAAGTTTTTATAACTAATGTAAATAGGTACCATTTACTTTTATAATAATATAAGTGTTAGTTCACAATGTTAAGCGATCGCCATTATAAATAAAGATTACAATAAACTTTCAAAATTCTATTTGTTACTTACTCTTTTTGCCTATGTAACATTACACCTTTAATTTCGTACTACGTTTAGTTGACAGCTTGAGATTTAAAATGTATTTATTACCATATTCTTAATATAAAGTACCAAAAAGTCCCAAGTGATATCTACACATCTAGAGGCTACAAATTCATTTATACTCATTTGATGACATAATACATTACAAATTGTTCGTTATTAATTTAGCATCTGCTGAGTGAGTAAGAAAAATAATCTTAATAGTGAGAACATGAAGAAATGGACTGATTTAATGTAACAAAAGACAAAAAAAGACTGGCGACAAAACATTTTATTCCATTTAAGTAGGTCTGAGGATTTTGTACCCATTCACTTTGACGATATAGCTAACTAGAATTTCAAGTTTATTAAATTGATTTTTAATTTTATTAGGATTTTTATCTTTTTATAAATATATTTGAGATACTCAACAATATATTTTCTCAAAATTTAACTTAATTTGCGGTGTTTTGCAGGAGATATAAGGAAACAGATCCATGTAACCGTTTTACCAACAACTTGAAGATAGTTCAGTAAAATTAGCTAATTTTTTATTAGTGAAGTAAAGCGAATAAATAAAATTCAAACTAGTAAAATAGTAGGGATTCTTGCACTAATTGCTTGCAGTTTTAATTGCTGCCGACACTGTCAGAGTATAAAAACCTAACTATGTTCCCAGCCCAGATTACACTGAACATTTCTTGAGCAAAAAGTTTATTTATTTTCCTACTCACCGCTATAGTGAACAGTACATATGCATAGATAAACAAATATAATATGGTCAAATCACATTTTGTGTCATTGGTCGTATTAATATAAAACGTAATTTATTTTGAATTTCTTTACAATGCGAAATATCATTTTTTAGTTAGTTGTAGTATACTAGAACTACCATAATGAAAATTTTGTAACTCCGCCCACAAAACAAAAGACCATTTGAGAATATTTGAGAATCAAAGAAGCCAAAGTGCAATTTATATACAACATTAAATCGGAAGTAAAAATTTAATATTTGCATAATAACGCAATAAGATATAAAGCACTAACATTGTTTCTATTGATGTGGGCAACAATAGAAAATAATTATTTCGTTTCTAATTTAGGATCATAAAAACTGTACGTTTTTTAATTTGATTACTAAATTTTCTGTTTGTCAACAAACTAAATTTTTTGTTTGTTAAATTTGGGGTCCCATTCTACATCGAATAATCAGTTTTCCTTCAATGCCTGTGGGCGAAGTTAAAATATTCTAAGGACGACCATAGTATAGTTAGATGTTTAATATCTGTTTTCAATACGGTTTAGTGAGAGTACTACATTCACAAGACGCAAAATCAATTCTCTGACGTTTTAAATACACAAATCTGTGCCTATTTTTTTTATATATATTTTTGTTAGGTAATTTATTAATACAGTGGCAATAATTATTTTGTTACCATGACATTGCTCTAAATCGCTACCTACTGCTTCGAGTGCTGCCCTTTAGCTTGTTATAAGTACAAATTTGAAATTTTCAACTTCAAGTGTTCTATTAGAAATAAAAATAATAGTTACTGCCGCGATTATAACATATTTTCATCCATATCTGGAGGTAACTAAATTTTCTTGTTCGAACACCTCCTCAATCCAGTTCGAAAACTGTGCAACGTTCGTGTACATACTCGGCACATCACGTTGGCCGCACTCCAACCCCCAAGAGACGATGCCAATTTGGACGTAGCGACGGTTTTCCAGGCACATCAAAGGACTCCCTCCATCACCCTTACAAGTGTCTTTATCTTGCTCCCCTCCGGCACACAAGAAAGACGGATGCAGCGTGAAGCCTGCACCCAATGCAGTTCTTCTGAGCAGAAACTGACATCTTTGAGAATCAACAACAGGTAAATCAAGTTTCCGCAATGTTGTGGCGGTTCCTGTTCAATACGTGTAAGAATTTCGTCAGGAAGTGATAATTCATTTATACCCACTTTGGTCGATGCTCCCCCATCCGGCCACCACACATCTCACACGATCAAAATTCTGACCGGGCGTTGGTAAGCAAACTGGAGCGGTATTCTCCAACGGAGATTTTAAAATGAGTAAAGCGATGTCGTTGTAGAGTGCGCCAGAATTGTATTGATTATGTTTGATTATTTTAGCCACTCTTCTGGATAAGACTGTTCTTGAATACTGAGTTACGTTCTCTCTACCAGCCGTTATCATAATTGAATTTGCCGTACTTCTACAAAGAAAAGAGTGGTAAACCGGATGTTGTTGGTAGGAAAATTATTTGATACTCACGCGCGCACGCAGTGTTGTGCAGTCAAAACCACTCTCGGATGGACCAAGGCACCACCACATTTAAAGTTGTACACACTATTGGCATATCTTTTTCTCTCAAAAATTGCGATTGCCCATGGAAATTCTTCAGCCACTCGTGAAGCCCCTGCTGGACTACGACCACAGGTTATTGGGTTTGGACGTGGTTTTTCTGTCGGCGGACGGAACGTGGTGGTTGCTGGAGGGACGGCCGAAGTTCTGTTTTTGCAGCAGTAGTAAAACTCGTTTGAACATCTTAGCCTCTTGACACGTCTGAGAGGATAGTTTGGTCTAAAACGAAACTGAATTATGTCGCCTTTTGTTCTTTATTTGGTATACTTACGCCGCTTTAGTTTTGTCGAGTTCTTCCGGTGGGATGATAAAATTTTGTTCATCGCATAAATAAAATATTACACATTTGCATTGGTTAAAAATTTGTGTTATGGAGTCATCCAGGTTCTCGTCTTCTATTGTGACAGACAGCAGATTATTGTTTTGATTACGTGTGAGCTGCGCTTGCGATCTTGAAATGAAAATGATTACTAATAAGGAGAATTGTAACATGTTTTACAGTTCCCGAAAATGTTAAAACTGTTATGACAGTTATGTATTCGTATCATGAGGTTAAAGAGTAAGGTTTTGTTTATTTGTAGGAAGTTTATCATAGGGAAAACCC
>QDEB01053680.1:0-18230 GCA_004193795.1 Asbolus verrucosus | reverse complement strand
AAATAGCGTGAAAATGAACAATGAAAAGTTTCAGTGGGGATTTAAACCGTGTGAAATGAAAAAGGGTTTGACATTAAGCTGTTAAAGATATGCAAAAAAAGTACGTGGGAGTATTGTGTGTGGTAGAATGCATTTTAAGTGCTGATTGTTACAGGGTAACAAAGGTATCGAAATAACGCTGAGTGGCGAGGTAAAGGGGTTGTAGAGCACGATTTGGTGTTCGCTAAAAGTAGGTATATTCGAGCTCCTGCTGATAAAGATGCTGAGGTTGAGAAGAATTTTAAAATGAAATAAGGGATGTATTTAACATGTAATGTCACCAAAAGATTAGTTTCACAATAAATGATCAGTGACTGTGAGGTAAACTGCTGACAATGAGGAAGTGATTAATCGTTATAACGGTGGCATGAGAAAAACAAATAAAAATGACAATAGAGTGATATGTAGATAGGCATCCATGTAAACAAATGTGTAATTTGAATAATGATCCAATCATGAGGACATGTAAAAAACATTATTAAACATTATTTGCAGTAAAGAAAGAAAACGAAATACAAGTTTTCATTTAGCGAACAGCAGACAGAATTTGTAACATGACTTTCCATATAACGTTAAATCACAGAAACATGACGAAGCCTTAGAATCAATCGAAGTTTTGGGTTGTTTGCGACTGTAAAAATTATTCAAGAAGCATTTTTTGTTTAACTGATGAGATAAAGCGAGACTAAATCTGTCGAGCTTGGAGTATATGTAAAGGTAGACTTTGACTATTACATTTGGTGCATTATGGATGATTTCCACCACACCACACACCACCACAGAATATTAATCTTACGTTGGTGTAAGAAGCAACCTTCTCAGGTTACACTGTTGTGAATTTCAAATATGCCAACATTTTCGACTCTGCATCTTACCAATATCATCTGTATTCAAATTTCTTGCGAATGAACTAAAAGGTGAGATAATTCACTGACGAAATCCTTCTTATGCAAGTGTTTAGAAATCACTACACTCTTCAAATAGTGAATTCGAGAAAAGATCCATTAAATATTTATATTTAAATCCATTAAAATATTTAAAAAAAACATTTTCGTGTTTACAAAAAATGTAATTTGGTATTCGGTTTGGCCAAATTTATGTTAATAATTTTCCAAAATCTTTCTTCAGAGTTAATAAGGAGACTGGCAAATAAAAAATGTACGAAGAGATTTATGGAAAAGATAAATTACGGAAGACATAAAGAACTGGAGTAATAAAGAATGAAAAATATAAATAATAATCGTAAGAATGCCATTTGAAAGCACTTTAATCATTTTGATCTCACTGTATATCATCATTTGCGCGCAAGTGCCATTGTGAAATAATCAAGGTAATAAATTTAGAAATATTTTGGATTACCAAAATTATTGCTCGTAATAACTTGTTATTCATGATAGTTCTAGTCGCAATTTAATCTCGCACGTGCGTGTAACAGATTCTAGCTTCAGGATGCAATTATAAATCATCACAATTAATTCGTAATTATTTATGGGATTTTATGAGGGATTTAATTAATAAAATGCACATAAATAACGAGTTCTAAAAATATTAGAACATTTCCCAAACTGGAGGGTCTATAAATACACGTCAATTCTATGACCCTTTAAAGTACGAGAGGTACACATCGCCGATAACGTCAAAGATGTCAATAATCACTATATTGATACTTTACAGAAGCAACACGACTTGTCTTCGGCTTCGCAATGTGCGAATTCTTACATGACAAGACGTGGGTTCGCAAATTGAGAAATATTGTGACGCTTACTGGGATCACTTGCCCCATTTATAACGAAAATTTAAGTCCACTCGCTTAAAATCAATTTAGAAACACTTCTCTCGTCAAGGTTTCTTCAAATTTAATCGACCTAAAAATCAGCAAAAACATTAGGTTCTTTTCGTATCAATGATTTGGACACAATGCGATAGCCTCCATCAAGGCGATCAATAAAATCGAATTAAAAACTGCATCGTCAACAATTCGTCTGCCAAGCTGGTGACCAAGTGACCGACTATTTGATCGAGATAACTTCTGGTGCTGTTGTCCTGCACTTTATTCACCAATTTCCAATTGCACCCATTCGTATTTCGAAGAATTAATTATTTAATCAATCTGTTATGTTTATCTTGAATTTTTAAAGCTTTAATTAAAAGTCAATATCTTCTTTTATTCGGCACATAAAACATGGGTGAGTTGTAAGTTGGGAATAAGAACCAGATCACATAGTTGAGATCAATACTGAATGAAAGTTGCTAATATCACGTTTCTTTCTGAAACTTGCTTTTGGAGATATGGTTGGTCTTGGATGTGAACAAAATTTTCAATGAGGAAAAAATTTATTAAAGTTTATAGAAGAGACCAACGGAAAATTTCATTAAATATTTTATAACAAAAATAGGTTCTTTTAGCGTAAAAATATTTGAGCAATTCTTAATACGTGACAGTATTCAATCAGAACTGCGCAGAGAATCTTGTAGTTAAAGTGGCAGTTCAAGAACACGTTTATCTTTAAATAGTCTGAAAAAATTCTTTACAAAATATCTTGGAAATTTTAATTGTAAATCTTCAAAGTTGGAAAATATGTGGGCTTTTCACGATAGGGAATCTCAGTTGTAGTTTCTATGAAACTCTGACCATGTTATGTACAAAGTTGGAGGAGGGTAAGGACATCGCGGATTAGGGAAACTATGGCCATAAACTTTCGACTGATAGAAAGGAAATTTTTGCTAAAATTTAGTTTCTTATAACACATGCGTAGAAAGAAATATTTTTGATCTTCTTTTTCTCTTCTATTCTATATTCACAATGGATCATAAAACTTGATCACACTACTTACATTCAAAGAAATTTGGCGGTTAGGGGTATACTCCACCCTAGAGGAACAGGATATACATGTACATATTACGAATTTTATGGTTATGAGAACGAGAGATTTACTGTTGATTTTACTTAATTTTTTACTTTTTGTTTTCTTCTTTTTCCTTTTACTTAGGTACTTTTTGTAGAAATCATTTAACCTAACAAAATCTGATTTTGGTGAAACTTGGAAGTTAATCTGTTACTATTATTTATGTCATCTTTGTCATCTTTACATGGGTAAACTGGTAATGTACAGGTGAAGTTCTTAGCGGCTGACAATTTTGCTTAAAATTATTGAAAATTAATCTTCCATTTTTTAAGATCATTTTTTAAATTAACAAAAAAACTGCAAAAAAAGCAGAATGAAACGAACACATTGCGTTCCCAAATTGGCCAAGGGAAATATTGTCATCGATTGGGAATATAAAAGAAAAAAAAACTTAATGTGTAGACTTTTAAAGCCAAATCTCTCTAAAATG
This sequence comes from Asbolus verrucosus, assembly GCA_004193795.1. NCBI lineage: Eukaryota > Metazoa > Arthropoda > Insecta > Coleoptera > Tenebrionidae > Asbolus > Asbolus verrucosus. The sequence continues at coordinate 14,855 of QDEB01053680.1, read as the reverse complement.
TTACACGATTTTACTTCTTCATCAGATAAGAACACATTCAACAACTACAACAATATGTAAATGTGTCATTGTTATTGCCTTCATTTGACTAATTGATGTGTACAAGGCTTACAATTTCTTTTTTATATAATTACCCCCTTTGTGTGTAGAAACTCATTATTTCAACGTAATTGAGAACTGTATATTTTTGGATACTCCTATTGTACCCCACATCATGCAGATGTTAATTCGTTTTTATTGCTAAATTTTCTAGTCTTGTGATTAGGTTCTCTTAAGTGAATTAAAATACATTTATGTATAAAATTAATTCTCAGAATTGTTCTAATTCATTCTACATTTTTTTAACAATTTAATGTTGATTAGAGAAGTTAATCCCATTTCTATTAATATGCATATGACGCGTGCACTGCATATAGATTACACTTAATTAACTATCGGGCGAATAACTAAAAAACACCAATAAAAATCCCATGGAACCAACAGTTGTCAACAAATGAATTAAAAGTTGATTGCCTTAAGCTGGCTTTTAAAGAAAAGAACCAAAGTAAAAAAAATAATTATTCAACTTCACGGCAGTTTTGAAGGACGTTTTTAAATTTTCAAAGCAAATGGGAATATGAGTGGTTGCATTATTAAAAGCAAAGGTTCAGTGTTATTGGGTGTATACGAAATAAATTATTTTACAGCATTCTTCATGATGCAATTATGACGCCATCATGTTATATTTAGATGCATTTAAAAAACTAATTTGTCCAACAAAATAAATTCTTAATGGGTCGTAAATTTAAAAATATATAATTTAACACTTTTGACTGAATTTCTGAAATATTCTAGAAGCTAGTAATCGACAATTACGGCGCCGATTTTCTAATTTACGATTATTACGATTGCGCATCTGAATTATTGGTAATATGATGAGTAAATGTGTAATTTGCCCCAAGCCTATAAAACAGGGTGCTTGAACTTTTCTCTATCAATCACATAAAATACATTGCCTTAAAACCTATTTTCCTTTTATACTATCGACTACACATCTTAAAAGTCTGTCACCCCTGAACATAAAACTGAAAAAGGAGAAGCCAGATCGAATTACATTAGGGTGACTTTTCCTTTTAACTGGCTCTCGCAACATCAAGAACACAATATTCATTAAAACAAACACAAGATGAAAAAGCGGTTAATAAATTATAAAGTACTCCCATTTTCCCCAAATTAGCTTTAAGTATTTTCCGGCTTACTTTATTTATGAAACGTGCGTCTGGAACTACCCCTTTTATTTAATGTAACATTACTGCCGACTATTAAATATCAATTTAATGAAAGTAGGTTAAAGAAATTATTTGATAATTTATGAATCATAAAATAAAATAATAGGTCGTAACATTTAACATTATTAAAATTAATCAATCATAATATTTCAATAGCAACTTTATGAAATGTGCAGGCAACCAACATTACATTACTCACCCCTGGCGCCATCTAGGGGATATGGAGTGTGAAACAATAATAGCGCCAATTTTTCTACATTTTAAATTCCCAATATTAAAAAGCCATTTCCATGATATTTTTTTGAAGTGATGAACGACAATTCATTTTTTCTATCCAGCAATGGAAGCGATCAACAAAATCATCTACAGCACTCTTTGTGGTGCCAAATCTATGTTACAGTCATTGCATTTAAAATAATAAGATCAAATTACCTCCATTGGGGCTCCTCACTCCTGAGATTCTTGAACGCTTCGGGTAACTGCGTTTAAATTTAGCCAAGTCCACTGTGCGCTTCTTCCTTCTTAAATATCGAGCCAATACACCAACAACGGCAATACTAGCGGTAACTGAGACTACGATAACCTGTTTGTAAACAGTATTGTGAAAATGTTGTTCGAACATGAAATTTTGAAATAATCTACCTTTTGTGTTGTCGACAATGTGAGTCCTTTAGGCAGAATCTGCCGCAACTTATCCAAATGTTCACTAACGGGTCCCAAATGTGTTAATAAAGACATTTTATTGGGTTTATTCGGTTTGTTTTTAGGTTATAACAACACTAAATAGGTTAGAACGGTCAAAAAACGATAATTTTTTAAACTTAGCCTACGATTTTAACGCATTTCCTTCACTTTCGTGGTGCGGTAATAAAACTGGTACAAAACATTGTTAAATTTGGTTTAAAAACAATTTCAAACTAACACTAAATTAAAAATCCCGGCACAACCGAAAGTCACTCGCGAACTGATCAACAGAGACTGATTTAGGGACTTTTCGGGAAATTAAATTTGATTATTGCTCCATTTGACTTAAATAAATTGGTTTATTGGTCAGATCAGTTTAGAATTCAGAGCTAAACCTATCTGTTGCTTGTTTATTTAGATTGTTACCTTCTAATTCCAGAAAATGACGAAAATCCTGAATTCAGTGATTTTCGTTTTGCGGTGTTGGCGGTTGAACGTCAGCGTGTAGATGACATTTTACGAAAATATCAACAAAAACTCGGAATTTTTAGGTTTATTTTTATTTTCTGCCGAAACCTCAGGAGAGAACGGTTGACAATTTCGTATGAGTGCCGGTGATAAAAATTAAAGTGTTTTCCAAAATGTCCGTGACAAAAAATTCAGCCGAAATCGAGGACCTCCCAGACGAAGTTTTGGAATATATTTTGTCGCTAATTCCACCTTACAAGGACCTCCACGATTGCATGCAAGTCTCAAAAAGATGGAGAAGATGTGTTTTAAGTATGTACATTTGTGTCAATTCATGTTGCTAATTTTAGACTTCACGACAACTCTTTGTTTTGTAGATGTTGCCAAAACCAAACTGAGGAATTTACATAAAGCTATTGTGGACTTCGACATACGGTGGGACACTTTGACGCCTGTGGAGATGGCCCCCACAATATCCAAGCGGTATTCACACACTGCAGCCATCCACGAGAATTCCATGTATGTGTTTGGGGGCTGCACATGCTCCATGACCACTTTCAACGACTTGTGGAGGCTTGATTTGTCCAAGAGGCAGTGGGTGCGACCTCAAGCTATGGGCACCTACCCCTCGCCGAAGGCTTGCAGCTCTCTAGTTTGCTACAAAGATCTTTTAGGTATTCTTCCCATAATAATTCAGCACCTACAATTTTTGTAAATTTTATTAGTACTGTTTGGAGGGTGGGCTTATCCGCCTTCCTACCCTCTGTACCAAAGCTGGCATCTCTTCAACGAGCTGCACGTCTACGACATCACGGCCAATAGATGGAATTGCGTCAACACGACGAACGCCCCGCCTCCAACCGCCGGACATTCCGTTTCTGTAGTGAGTGAATGGATGATCATGTTTGGGGGTATTCACAAACCTAGCACTGCCGTCCACTGTGAAAAATCCAATGACATATGGAAATTAAACCTAGAAACCTGGACTTGGTATCGACAGGAAGTGGAAGGCGATCTCAGACCGCAAGGGAGATTAGGGCAGACTCAAGTAGTGTTAGATAATAAAAATTTATTGATAATAGGGGGCTCGGGAGGGCCCACTCTTAATTACTGTGATGCTTGGATTTTGAATATGGAAGGGGACACGTGGAGGTGGAGACAAGTCGATATCGAAGGGAAATCTAATAAGCCAACTAATATCTGGACCAATCCCGGATGCAAGGTAAACAAAAAGCGATGAATTTGTAATTGTCAGTTGGAATCAACTTTGAGGTTGAAATTTACGAAAAACATGCTTTATAATGAAAGTGAATAATAGCTACACAGTATGTGTCATTGTTTAATTTTGTTACTCAAATGTGATCTATGTGGCCGCATAACTAATTTTAAACATAATATAAAATTTTATGGATGCCACGTGAAATTGTTTCAGAATTTTATTTATTTTTGAGAATTGAAACAAAGACCGTCATTGTGGTTTTATAGTCTGGTAGACGTAAAAGATACTTTTAAATGTGTTTCGTTTATTAAGAATTTCCCTGCTTGGTTGTTCGGTATAATTGGACTGCTCATAATTATTTTGAATCGAATAATTGCACCATTAGGAAGGTTGGATGGAAATTTTGTAATAAGCACAGACAGGTGTGTCGCATCTGAAGTTGTGGGTGTGAGATCGGATGTTTCAACGAAAATAATCCTTGCAATTTACATGACATGAAAAATGATTTGCTAAAAATCGAAAACTATTTTAAAGAAAGTGATTTAGCGAACATTTTGTCAAATGTTTTAAAGGTTAACATTTAAAAGTACTGGAAAGAACAAGAGATGTAACATACATTATTGGAGCATTGAACGATTGTTGTGAATAGTACATTTTTGACCCAATACCAGTCATTTCAAATTAAACATTTCTAATTGAACATAAAGCATGTAAACTGGAATTTGCAAAAGGTAGATTTTGTCTGTTTGTTCATTAAGAAAAAAATGAATTCGGAACATTTGAAATTATTTAAAAAACAAAAAAATGTAGGAAGAATAACTCAAAGGATCATTCTATCCAGGTTTAAAAGTTTTTTTTTTTCTGAAATTTTGGGTGACCAAGCCCTCAAACAGTTAAATAAGGTTATTTGCGGGCATAGAGATTATTATTATAATTGAGATTAAGGGAAGATAATTGGGTAAGTCTTCGAAATCGAACGTAAATGTTTATTTAGTTTAAAAATCAAAATATTACAGTCAAATAAGTAGTGACTAAAATTTTGCTGCCCCTTAACTCCTGATTTTTAATGACAGCAATAAATCAAGTTAGCTATCCTTTATTGAGTGACATTCTCAAATTACGAAGTTTGGTCGAACAAACACTCGTAAAAAGCAAACATTTGTCAAAATGGGACTCGGCTATGGACATTTGTACAAAATGAAAGGCATTATAACCTACAGGTTGTCGCCATTTGAACTGAATCTTTTCCACGGAATGATCTCTCATGGTGTGCCAAATATGATAAGACGTATCCGAGAAGAGTTTATGTATGTCATGCCACCTTTGCTCTTTGGATATCTTGTTTATGACTTGGTTGAAAAGCGTCATGATGAACTGATGCGGAAGGATCCCGCAGACTATGAGGATGATGAATAATTGATCGTATTCAATGTAATTTTTCTAAATAAACCATCAGAATGTTTGTTGTTGTTGTCGCCACATTTGTCTTTAATTTTGCTTTTGAGATTGCTTTCGTCTTTCCAGATAGGAGACAAAATCGTCGTGCTCAATCGGATCCGGGAAGACCAACCTTGCCCTATAGTTTATTATCCAAAGAATTCCTGGGTGAACCGAAGAAACCCACAAGAAGATAGTAAATTAGCTAGGATAGATTTAGCGAGTCGCGAGCCTGACAGGGACGAAAATGTGAATGGGAGGCGGGGAGTTTTAAGAAATCACAAAAGGGAAGCGGAGGACGAAGACTTGTACCAACCTAGTTGTTCTTACAATCAACGCGGAGGACTCCTAGTAATACCCTCAACATTGGAGTATCTTGTGACTAAAATTTTGTCGCGTTCCAGATTAATAATTGGTCTCCCCCCATAAATAATTTAGCGGCATTTAGCGTTCCTAACAATAAAGTGTCAAAGTCAGAGAAGATACGAGAGCAGCGTCTGGCGCGCTTGGCAGAAATCAAAGAGAGCATGAAGAAGAAGAAAGAAGATAAAAGTAAAAACCACTATTTGGGGATTTATGTGTTGGATTTATCGAGAGCTTTAATTGGGAAACCATTGGTTACTTGGTTGCCACCAAAGAATTTAGGGAACGGGCCGGAAGAGACCATCCTCTATACTTTACTGGCGGGAAAATCGGAGTTGGTTATGTTCGGAGGGATCAGGAAAGATCCCACATCGTTGGGCTTCTCCGTTAATATCAATAATCAAATTTCGAATAGTTTACATTTCATTACCGCCCCCAACTATGTTATTTAAAAAATTATTACATGAGACAGAAATTCAAGTTTGTTTTTCTTTTCGTTTTTATTTCGTGTCGCGATTCTAGCATTTATTGAAGGATTATGCTAGTCATTAATGTAACGCAGTTTTGCGCCTTTTTTGAAGATTGTTTCAGTTTACTTAAACTCAGAACTATATTTTATATGATTTAAATAAAAAAATGAACGCTTCGTTTGGTTTTTAAATGTTTTCCAGTCTTCCAGTTACTTATTCAAGACCAGTGTGTTGCAATATCTATATAACTAATTTAGTTATTTTTTGAATTAATTTTGTTATCAGATTGGCTGTTTTTTTTTTTGTCAATTATTAAAGTTTTTTTAACTAAATTAACCTCCAAGGATTTTTTTATTTTTAGTAGACGTGGGAATTTATTAATTACCTAATGATTTTTTAGTGTTGGTTTTTTCCTCCCCATATTCCTTTCTATTTGTTATACAAACAAAAACGAGAACCTAAGATTTTAGAAACAAAGAAGACACAAGTTTAATAAATAAATTTCATTTTAAATCAGCCGCTTTGTTATTGTCCCCATTTTGACAGATGAGGGCGCTATTTTCCCCGGGAAAATCCAGTGACTATACATTTCGAGTTACCCCATTGTTTTCAAGAAGTCCCGTTTTGCGGTAATGTTAATATTCAAAAAAACCCATCAGGGTAGAAGGGACAAGGATGCAATAATTATAAAGATTCACATAACTGGGGGGATGTGTCAATGAAAATTAACAACGTGAAAATGAAATTCCTGAAGAAACTTGTTTCCGATGTTATGGAAGTGTTAAAGAAAGTCTCCGAGGTCTTGGACTTCAAAAACTAATACAGAGTACTAAAGTAGATAACATTTGGAAATGCATTATAAATAGGAAGATTTTAAAGGGCTCAATCCATTAAAGAGAGGTAAGTGGTTAGTTGAAAATGGGTTGAGTGCAAGTGAAAACAAAAAGTAAAAATAGGGAACAACGAAAAGAAGAAAATACGATAACAAAAAATCAGGAGTTTTTTGGCTGACAAAATATTTATTTCTACTAATTTGTGTTTCAAATAAAGGTTAAAAATTAAGCTATTTCTGTAACATTTTTTATCCAGCTGACGTAAGGATACGTTCTTGTGTACCCTGAAGGATATGTACTTTCACATCCTTGGCCACTCATAAAACTCGAGATAGCAACATGTACTGCTGCACGCTCGGTTCGATATTCTATCAATGGACTACCGCTATCCCCCTAAACATTAAATTAAGGTCAGCCACTATTATCAGTAACTAATCAAGAATCACTTACAGTACAAGTGCCTTCATTATATTGACCAGTAACACACACCATATTGTCAGTAATTTGATTACCATAAATTAATCGGCACTCTGCATTAGATGATGTAGTTAATTGCACAAAATGTAGACTGTTCAAGAGCCCTGGACTTTCTTCAAATCAAAAAAATTGGTCAAATATAATTTTGAATTTTTTATATGATGGTACTTACGATCATTCTCTTGTCCCCACCCTATAGCAGTAACAGTTGCAGACACTGAAAGACTTATTTGCGGTAGAGCTATAGCTGTGATGTACTCTACGAGCGATGAATAAATATTATCAAATGATAATTTAGCTCCAAAAGAACAACTCACCATTAAAATCGACAGGTAGGCGAAGCCTGATAAGTCCAACATCATTTTCCAAAGTGTCTGGATTATAATCTGGATGTATTACAGACGTGGCAGTTGCCACAACAACTCTGTTTGGATCAGTTCCTTCCAGATTATTCGATCCCAGATTAATAGTGTACCGTGTAGCACTAAAATTTGGAAATTTCGTATTGCAACTTACTTACTGTGACAACTTACCCAACTATACATTGAGCAGCTGTTAAAATCCACTGGTTGCTGATTATAGCTCCGCCACAAAAAAAGGTACTTGCGTCACTAGTTGCATAAATGGCAGCTGCATAAGGAAACTGGCTAGCTCTTGCAATTTCTCCACCGACGATACGAGTCCCTGAAACATTTAGACAGGTATTTGATCATTTTCGAGAGCAAAATTAGTTTTACCAATATCTCTCTCCGCTGTGCCAAATTTGTCCTAAAAAGAAGATGAATTAACTATAAATGGATCTTTTTCTGTCAACTTACTTGCTGAAGACATTCTAGAATGGTAGGTGTAAGGACGAAAATAAGGAGCCAGTATTGCATCATTATAATTTTAATACAGCAGTTTATATTTGTATTGGTGTGTATTGCTGTCTTGAGCATATATTTCACTTTTTAATTGATCCATTTATCTTATCTCTAAATCTTAGAAGATTGTAAGTTGTTAAAGTTTTAGCTAGGTTTTATTTAATACATTAATCTTGTAACAGAAGTAGAAAAATTGTGATAGTAGATATCAAAGCACCAGTTTTGCCCCCTTCTGGAAACTTTTTAAATTTTACTAGTTGATAACATTTCCAAAATGTGATCGAGCTGAATAAGTAGGTATAATTCAGTATATCAGTATAATTCAAAAAACTAAAATAAAAAAAAAACTAGACTTAATTTAAATATAAATAGTAATAAAAATATTTGTCTAAGTGTTCATTATCTTTAGAATTAGGTCCAAAATTTTATTTAGTTGATAAGTGCAGTGGTGCACTATTTCAAAAGATATTTGTAATCGGATTACAGACAGGAAAGTTGATATTTTTTTTTGGGGGGAGGGGGGGGGGCAAAACTGGTATTTTGATATCTACTGGTGATAATCTCAAAAGAACGCAAGTTGTAAATTATTATTTTAAATTTATAACAGTACCACTGATGTTATCTTGACAAAGAAAAATAAATTGGAAGAAATTGAAAAAATGAAAAAATACTGCACCATTTATCAATTAAATAAAAATTAAGGACTTAATCTTGAAGATAATGAACACTTAGACAAACGAACATTTTTATTGCTATTTATATTTAAATTAATCATATTTTTAAAAATTCTTATCCTTTTCGTTTTCTTAATTCAGAACAGGTAAGTAAGTCTAAAAGCATAAGTATAACATTTTTTTTCAGAACCTTAGCTGTAAATTCTGAAAGATTAGCATATTTATCGTGATTATACTATTGGATATATTTTAGTTTAGCAAGATGTTCCAAAATATATGTTATTTATTGTTATATATGTCATAAATATTTGATAAGATAAAAATCGAAAATATATATAAACTATTTTAATAATCGACAATTCTAGACCAAGATGAAATTTTGCTTATTAATTTGCTTCCATATTGCCCTAATTTGGGCTTCATCGCTTGAGAAGGTAACCCAAATAGACTAAATTCGTATCAAGCGACCATAGTATTTTTTTTCTTTTCAGCATGAACAATTTCGAAATAAGAGAAATATAGGTGAACCAGAATATTTTTAAAACCGTAATACAAGAAGACTATTTTCAGGAGGGCGTATTATTGGAGGAACCCCTGCCTATGCAGGCCAGTTTACCTTCGCAGCAGCCATTCACGTTCACACTGCAGACGGTACTTTCTTTTGTGGAGGAGCTCTCATCAGTAATGAGTGGATTTTAACAGCTGCTCAGTGTGTACATGGGTATTGTTTTCTTAACTTATTTCTTATAACAGTTCTTACTTGAAGCGTTTTGTTGATTTTAGTGCTACATTATTTACAATACAATTAGGATCAAACCAGCTGGAAGGAGAGGACTCAAACCGTGTAACTTTGGCCACATCTGAATACGTAGTGTATCCAGATTTCAACCCAGAGACTCTTGAACATGATGTTGGTCTTATCAAACTTCGCATGCCTTTGGAATTCACAAGTGAGTCTTCGTAACAGCAGAAACAACATCATCATTTTTTCATTACAGATTACATCAGAGCCACTCAACACTTAGCTTTGGTACCAATTCAAGACGATACAACTGTGCAAGGCCTCGGTTGGGGCCAAGTTGATGACTGTGAGTAATTATTATTTTTGAATTATGCAAATATTAACACTTTTTCGATTTAGTGACACCAGAACTCTCTAATGACCTCAATGTCGTGTACTTGAAGTCGATTTCAAACGCTGAATGCAGAATAACTTATGGCAACCAAATTACCGACAACATGGTTTGTGTTAGTGGTAATTACAACGAAGGAGCTTGTCTTGTAAGTCAGTAGCAAACAATTTCAGTAATTTTCAAATTAATTAAAATTGAAGGGTGATACTGGCAGTGCACTTATACAAGTGGTGAGCAGAGGTCGTCAAATACATGTTGGTATTTCCAGTTTTATAAGCGGAAATGGTTGCCAAAGTACGGATCCATCAGGATACACAAGAACCTTCGCTTACATCGATTGGATAAGGAATACGAGTGGTGTTTGGGATCAGTAATGGTCTCACTCAGCATGTCAGTATGGTCTAGACTCTAGATTAACCCTAGATTATTATTATTGTCGTTTATTAAAAAAAATTGTCAGAATTAAGCATTATTTCATTTCTCCTTTCAGCCTTAAGTCAATGAACAAATCATAGGGAGGATCTTCGGGGTAAGTCTTGTAGAAAAAAAAATAGATAGTTGATACATTTTATAATGAAAATAATCTGTTAACTTTACAATATGTTGGTAACATTTCTTATCCAGTCGAGGTAAGGATATATCCTTGTATATCCTGAAGGATCTACGCTTTCACATCCATTTCCGCTCACAAAGCTGGAAATTCCAACAGGTACCATGCGACCATCGGTGAGACTTTGTATTAGTGGTGCACCACTATCTCCCTTCAATTATTTTGTTTAATTAAAGTTTAAATACTTTTTATACTTACAATGCAAGGTCCTTCGTTAAAATTTCCACTAACGCAAACCATAGTGTTTGTGATTTGGTTTCCATAAGTCAATTTGCATTCTTCATTGGAAATTGACGATAGGAGAACCCAGTTAAGATAATCTGAAAGTTCTGGGCTACCTAACAGGAGGATAAATGATAATAATAATATAACTATCGCTTCTTGATATACTGACTGTCATTAACTTGCCCCCAACCAATCGCCATAACATTTTGATAGTCTAAAATTGGAGATGTTGGTAAAGAGTTTGGCGGCTGGATGTAATCTGCATGGAAGAAAACATTAGTTAACATTTTTAACTGTGGATATACTCACCGGTATACTGTATAGCCATGCGAAATTTGATAAGTCCAATGTCATTTTCTGTAGTGTCTGGGTTAAAATTTGGATGTACCATGTAATTAGATGTAGCCAGAATTAGACGATTTGAATCGTCTTCTGTTAAACTATTTGAACCTAACTGAATTGTGAAAAGGATGCCTCTGTAACATAAACAAAAACAAAATTGGAAAAAAGGAATTCTTGATAACTGTCTACCCATATACACAGTGGCCAGCAGTCAAAACCCATTCTGTACTTATCAAAGCTCCACCACAGAAAAATTTGCTGTTTGTGGTTTGAACAGTGATAGCAGCGGCAAATGGAAACTGAGCCGGATATGCAGACGTTCCACCAATTATACGCCCATCTGTAAAAATGCTTTGGTTTTAAAAAGTCGAAAAATTACTTACTTTACCTATTGCATTCCTGATTGATATAGGTTGTTCCTAAAATTTTTTCTGTTTAATTATAGCAATTGTGAAAAATTTATTAATTTTTACCCCTTGAATGTATGGAGTCCAAATGGAAACAGTGAGAAGGAGAGGCAGTAGCTTCATTTTTTGCTGTAAAAATATTGATTGGGGTCACAATTTTTTACCAGTTTTTTTACTTTTATCTTATTATCAATTGAAGGATATATTTTATGACTTTAATAGAGTAGCTTCAATTTGAACAAATATTTATTGATTTATTGCCATATTATTACTTAGAATTATCCCAATAATGTTATCAAATTTCAGATTTAAATTTTAATGAGAGAATTTTCCAGCTTTCCATACATTATGGGGTAGCAGAAATATACATCACTTTAAAACTAGGACGACTTTTATCTAATGTATTACTATTAAGATTAATTTATTTATCTGATTTCATTCTCGATATTTCCCTGCATAAGTAATTGTTACTTAGTACAGACGTGTGTATAATTTGCGAACGTGACGTGGGAATTTCATAATTTTTTAGCGGACTTGGGTCAAGAAATTCATTAATAATGAAAAATTAAACTACAAGTCATATGTCAGTGTAACAATTTTCTTTGTTAAGAGTTGTTAATAATAAAGGATTTTTCTACACGTCATTAAATATTTTAAGTTTTTAACCTTCCTGGGGTGGTAAAACATATAAAAGCTCTGTAAAAGCTCAAATACTGCATTTAGCAGCGAGTGATCCGAAACCACTTAAGGTAAGACTTTTAGACAAATTGATGTGTTTATGTCTTTGTTAATTAACAGCCTGATTGTTGTTCCCTTCTGAAACACTTAGTGTTGTTTATTTTTGTGTTGCTACTTAATGTCAGTAATTTAAACATTTTTTCGGTTTTGAGTTTAAAAAAAATGTTTTGAAATTTTATACTATAAACAGATATTTGTCAAATTAAACATTTTTATAGTGCAAAATATCATAAAATCTACGTATATTTTGGTAAAAATTTTACTAGGTGTTAACCATTTTGATAAAAAAAAGCGTAAATTATCCCGTGCAATTAAACAAAAATACGATAATGATAACATCGAAAGTAGAAGCAAATAGTTCTAAATATTACAAACCGTAAAATATAGAAGTAATAAAAATATCTCTTGTTAGTGAATAAAATTTAACTATTTTTCAAATATTGAAATTTAGAGTGAGGATTCCAAAGCAATATTTTATTATTGCAGAAAATGGGAAAGTTCGATTGGAAGGCTACAATCAAACTGAACATTCTTGGACTAAAATTAATAGGCTTGTGGCCTGAGAGTGACGAAGGGTACAAAATGGAATACTACACATTATTTGCAGTTACCTTTAACATCATTGTCTTCAGTAGTCATGTCTTGTTTCAGACAATGACTGTTTTTATGACTAATTCAAATATTAATGCTCTTGTAGAAGGATTGTATTTATCTTTGGAAGAAATTTTGGCGCTATTGAAATTCTACACTTTGGTCAAAAACATGAAGATGCTCAAACAACTTTTTATTGTTTTGAATGATGACGAGTTTCAGCCTAAAAACTTCAAACAAGTAATTTTGGTACAACAAGGTCAGAAAACGTGGAAAATTATTTACAACACATTCGTATCTGCCGCTATTCTCGCAATATCTACATATGCATTATTTCCGATTGTAAATGGATCATATAAAGAGTACAAATTACCCTTTCGTATCTGGTATCCTTTTAATATTAAAAGATCACCTGTATATCAAATAATTTATATTCATCAAATAATGGGCATTTATGCTGCTGGATCAGTCACGCTTAATGTGGATATGTTATTATCGGCTCTGTTAATGTATACTGGTGCACAGTGTGATCTTCTTTGTGACGATTTGAAAAACCTCAGCCACGTTACTACTGGGGAGTACGAAAAAAAATTAATAGATGCTGTTAAACACTACAAGAAAATTTTACGGTAAACATTGCCTAAATGTTTTTCTACAGCAATCTAACAATCTAAAAAGTTTCAGTGAGAAATGCAACAAATTCGTCAACTTCATTTTATTGGTTCAATTTTTTACGAGTACGGCAAGCGCAGCTCTGGCTATGTTTCAGCTGGCATTGGTAAATATATCGGATGTCCAACCGAAAAGTTGGGATGCAAATGCCTCCAACAAATTGATGAATTTTTAATATCACTGTATGTAAAGTTTGTTAAGATTGTCTTTAAAAGTGTCAAAAATGTTTGCAATCGAACTGTTAGGTGGACATCTGTCTATAATTTATCGTAACTAAATTTACTAATTTTGAAAAAGTGTGGTACTTCAGATGCGGAGTTTTATTCTGCAATTCTTGCCTTTTTTGGTATAATAGAACAAACTTTCAATTATTGCTGGTTTGGAAATGAAGTTGAAATAAAGGTAAATATTTTAATTGAAATTGGAAAATTCTAATTTTTCACTTTGTAGAGTAGTCAAATTCCTCACTCCGTTTACGAATCCAACTGGATAGAAGAGTCTTTGGAAGCAAAAAAGTGCTTGATGATTCTTGTAACGAGATCTATGAGGCCCATAAAAATTTCTAGCTTCAATCTCTTCTATCTTTCGGTTGACACTTTTATGAAGGTATTTTCTAAATGAATAATTGTGATATACTGATTTCGATATTTCTAGATCCTTAAGTCTGCCTGGTCTTATTTTACTGTGTTACGTCAGTTAAATGCTACAGAATAGTTATTACATTTCTAGAAACATTAAGTAAAAATGTACAGAACACAGCACTAAGACTTTTGATTGTAGCAACTCGTGTTATCAGTAGTACGAAATTGTTTTAAGTTATTCTTAATTATTTTTCCCTTGATGCCAAAGCAAATATTTTTAATTGTAATACACTGTATAATTATGAGTATATTGTTTAGACGCACTAATATTATTTCTTTTAGTGTAGCTAACAATTCACTATTACACAAAACATTTGAATTTCAATATGTAGAGTCAGGATTTCAAAGCCACATTTTATTGTTATAGAAAAAGGAAAATCCTTGGAATGCAACTGATCGGATTGTGATGATGGGTACAAAATGGAACACTACACGTTATTTGCAGTGGCTGTGAACATTATTTTCATAAACCTTCTTTCAGACAATCTATCCTTGGAAGGAATTTTGTCGGTTCCGAAATTCTATATTTTTACTAAAGACAAGAAGATACTCAAACAACTTTTTATCGTTTTGAGAAGCAATGAGATGCAGTCAAAAAATTTCAAACAAATAATTTTGGTACAACCAGGTCTGAAAACGTGGAAAATGATTTGTATTACCTTCATGTGCACCCCTACTTCCCGAATCTCTACATTTACAATTTTTCCAATTGTAAATGGATCGTACAAAGGGTATAAATT
>QDEB01053676.1:23098-33439 GCA_004193795.1 Asbolus verrucosus | reverse complement strand
ATACAACTGACAACACTATTTTGACAAAAGTAGTTTATATTATTTATAGATTTGAGATGGAGTGTCAGAAAAATCACTCGAGCAAGTTCTCGCGATTTTATCATTTTTTATTTTATGGAAAAATTAGTTCACCCGCTAAAAAGTCAACGTTTAAGTATCATATGAATGTTTGTTTTATGAATTTCTTGGTCAAATAATAGCAACACTTTGTCATTAATCATGTTGTCAGTTTACTAATTACACTAAACCGAAGTGTGAACCAAATCCATTATATTATTGGTTCGCCACATTAACTATAGAATTAAACTGTCAACAAACGGTAATAATACATTCTTGGAAATTGGCTTAAACAAAAGATCGTATGTTGACAAATCCAGTCAACATTCAATTGCAACGAATGTTGAATTGAAATGATAACCTAAAACACTCACCTGCTTCAAAAATTATTTTATGAAGTGACATCTTAAACCTTTTTTATAACTTTCGTAGTGAATTCTCTGTTTATGAGAGGATGTTTGTGCAGACGGTTGCAGTGATTTGAGGTGTTAAATCAAATTCCTTTTAAATGAGCATGCAAAAATGTATCAATTTAAACCGTCCAACAAACGAAAGCTTATTACAAAAAAAGAGACTTGATTGGGATCATTAAGTGTCTTATTTTGAATTCCGAAATTGGATCACAAAATGCAGATTTTTTAATTTACCAGGCCGCCAAAAAATATACAGAAAAAAAGAAAGAAAGCACCAATTACGAATTTAAAACAGCACTTCCATAACTGACAAAGTACAAATTACATTGAACTTTTTTAAGTCTGTATGAGTAAGCTTACATTAATCTATATTCTTTATGTAGATATTAACCGCAAACGGTTCCGAGGTATTATAAAAATCATTTTTAATGCCTATAATAATACTTTAATCCATTTTAAAGAGTGAGTTTCAATTTTAATAATTCATCGTTATAAATAATAATTGAGTTTCTATATTTAAGATTTAGTCGTTATGTTGTTCTTGCTTTATAAAATATGTTATATGTAAACGTGATCCATTAACGTTTAATTGAAAAAACTTGGAAAAAGTGCACCGAAAGCGAAGCTTTTTTCAAGACAGTGATTGTCACCTTCATAGACGTGTATTTTAATTCCACCTACTGAAAAAAATAGTTGTGTGCCATTAGCTAATAGGTTTTCTGATGAATGTCTTCTTTCGTCTAGCTTACCTTGCCTTATATGCTAATCTCTATTATGCCTTTGCATGTTTAGTGGATATAACTATCTTTGATGATAATTTACAGTCTGATTATTTGGAAACCCTCGCTTACATTAAAATTTTTGTTACCTGCTACGGATATAATAATTATTATTGCTTTTACCACGAAGCGAGTTTAAATGCTAATTCGCAATCTCCGTCCTTCAGATCAGGATATCAGCTGCAACATTATTTCTGATTTTGTAAAATTAAATTTCCGGTTACTACAATCTGATAACATGTTTTCGTTACATTTAAACTTTTGAAAAGTTGGCAGGAAAAAATTCACCATTACGCGTGGGCAACAATTAAAACACATCAATCATATTTCTTGCGTGATGCTGAAGTTTATTACCTGAAGGTTTTTCAAGTTTTAAATGTAATAGATAATAATGGCAAAATAATTGCCACCGTACTGGGTATCAGATAATTTCGGCAATACGATTAGTTTGTTACCAAATAAATAAGACTTTCATCAGTCACTGCTCGCAAATATAACGACTTGTAGCAATTAATGAAGGAACAAGGTTTCAGAGTGTATCAGTTAAATCTATAATTAAAACCGACATATTTTTTTACAGTCTTATAGACACTCATGTCTTTTATAATTTCGTTATTTTATACAAGTTTTACTACAAAAAAAAAAAGGAAACACGCTCTTTATCTTTATTTTTGTTCAATTTGTAAGATCGGTATCAAGTCTGGTCGACAATTTACTTTTATAACTTGAAGCACCAATTAAACTATGACGCAATATTAATCTCATAATAAATTTTAATGGAAACCTCATGTCTAAATTTTATCTTCCCAAAAGTAATGCAAATTATGAAAAAGGTATGGAATGGAACAACGAAAGAAAAATTGACTCCATAATTTTTAAATTATACACTAAACTACAGACGTGAACCCACAGCATGATTATTTAATTAATAAAGATACATTTAAATGTAAAAATAATTGTTATTAGTAAGACAGGCAGTAGTTTTCTGTTTTATACTTTACATTAGCCACAACGCAATTAACAAGCAGGTTTGTAAGAAACTTGCTAAATTATTACTTAGGGGGCCACATTGTTATTTTATTTATTTATTAATCATTCATAATTACTTTAAATTTATTACTGTAAGAATAAATTATAGAGTTAAGCATCTTGCAACAATAATGCAAAGTCAGTACCATTCGCATTATTTTTATAAACAGTAATTAAATAATAATATGAAAGTTTAAATAATTTATTTTTATTTACTAAGTGAACATTAAAAGCTGCATTGAAGAAAAAAGTTATTTGCAAGGCAGAATAAGTGAGCTCGAAAGTATGCAATATTCATCATTTTCTAAAACTGCAAACAGAATTTAAATGAATAAAACATAAATTGTATTCAAATTGTACTTAAATTACATAATTTTTAGTTATTTACACAATAATAAACACTAAACACATAGAACGGAAAAGTTATGCATTCTATTTAATTTAATTTAATTTGAATAATAACGTGTAATCTTCAGCAGCAAGTATAATGTTATGATAGTGGATAAAGATCATTATTTGTACTCATCCAAAATTTAAAGTCTTAAATACATATTGTGATACAAAGGTTATAATCAATGAAAATTACCTTCATTATCTAATTGGGATAAACAGAAAAATTGTAAAAAATTATGTAAAAAAAAAAGAAACAAAAGACAAATACTACGTTACGTGTGTTTTTAAAATAAATTTTGTTTTTAAATTCATGATAAATAGTGTCGTCTTTATATTTATTTAAACTTGTAGGCAATTTGTAAAATACATTTAAACGCTCTGTATGTAATAGAACTTTTAGTTACGTATATTTGTCTTAAAATTTGTTTTGTTAGCATCTTCAGCCACTCCAGTTTAAAATTTGAAATGACATGTACTACGTTTTTCGGATTTTCCATAAAATTCTGAGCCAAATGACTTTTTTTATTGTTCCGCTCATATGATTTCGACAAATAAAATTACGACATTTTTCAAATTTTGGCCATTCAAAAAAACTGCGCTGTACAATTNNATTGTCTTGTTGCCTCTGTATAATCATAATGATTCGGATTGTTTATTTTTGACATATAATAACACGATCTGTCATTACATTGGATTGGAGGTTACGTAAAAAAATGTTCTTTGAATTATTAACTTAAACAAAATGGTGCACGTTACCTAAAAGACAGGTTGTTTATAACATTATAATAAAGTAAGGAGGAAAGTAAGTGAATACATGTAATTTAATCTTGTGCTAGTAACAATTGGAAACCAGTGGAGCCAACAGTCAAAAATACCTTTCCCTATATTTAAAACCGGTTAGTAAAAATTGATAATTATTCATATAGAGCGGCAATATTTTCTAAACAATTCGCAGCCTCCTTTGACCACAAAGATTTGTAATGACCCGGTTAATTCGATAAAAAAATTCGTTTAGTTCACGCAGAAACATTTCTTTTGATTTTTGGTTTTAACCAAATCGTTGACATTTTATGTAATCGTATAGGTCATTGTTTTTAGATACTTCTAACAGACCGTAAAACGAAGTTACTTGATTAAAATTTTGATATATTTGCTTGTTTATCGATGAAGTTTCCAATTTTTGAAAATACACAAATATGAACTTTGGACTTAAAAGAAGTTGCCCCTACAATGTTATGGTTTTTTTTAATTAACATTTATTTTAAAGTAATATAATATAATTAAATTAAATATTTCTTAATTATAATCTTAGTGTTCTTTTGTAATTTGTAAATGACATAAAAAACTAAACTGCTGCGTCTCTGGGAGAAAAAAGGGATTGAACATTCAAGCTGGGTTTTTAATAACACGTGTCTGCATAACAAACATAGTAACATTTTGCTAACACACAGTAAATTCTACGATATAAAGTATTTGTCTGTCAAATAATAAAATTTTTTGCAGGAAAAAAATCACAAATTCTGCATGAATTATGTTCATTTTCTTTTTTGTTTTATACCCTAAAAATATTCAAGCACCCCCGTTTGACGGTAAGTGTTACATCGACCAACACATTACTGGCTCACCCTGTACGAGACACGAATACATAAATTTATTTCGACGGCAATAATGTAATACTCATTATTGTTTTACAGTTGACAGGGAAGGATTTAAAATCGCACCGTGCAGCCGCGTTCGCATTCGTTTCTTAATTTATTTGGTTCATTGTTCGTGGATTTTTTCGCGAGTTGGCATAACACCCACAATCTTGCAAACACACGCCAAAACACAAGGAAAAATAAAACCACCAGTCCGCCACAGAGAATACAGCCGCCGTTAACAGACAAGAAGTATGAGACAGTGTCAGTCGGAGAAAGTCAAGAGTGAAGGCGGGCGGGCGTAGGCGCAGGACGTGACAGTTGTCGCGCGCCCCCTGAATACCAACGGCCGCCGCTCCTGCAATTGTGTGCCCCCGGCCTCGGTCTGATTTTGGTGCCATGCCCTCCAACCATATGTGCGCGCTGAAAATTTGCATAAAATTTAGTTAAATTCCAAGAAATTATTATGCCGCCCCTACGTGAATAATAATTACCTACTATCCCATTACTTCTCTGCTTATTTGATGTAATTGCAATAAATGTTGAATTTATAACCGCCATATATTATGTATGCTCATTCACTGAAGCAATCTTTCCCTGTATACCTCCGTACAAAGCGAATCTCCATTTGATAATGGTTTACTTGTTTTTGCGATATTGCATACCAAGGAAGAGAGTATAAGTAATAAGATACATAGTTCAACAGCTCACGCTATATCCACCTTTAGAGTCAAGCGCAATCGTATTTTAAAACCAGAAAAAAGCTTAATCTACCTGCTCTACTCAATAAAAGAGGCTGCAGCTAACGAATGTTGTAATAAAACAATCATCTTTAAGAAGAAAATTGAGTAGTTAAACTGTACTAATTTTCCAGAAATGTAAAATTTGTAACACCGTTCCCAGTTCTTACGACCAACTGGTTAATTTTCTTGCAATTGGTGTAAAATGTGGAGGGAGTTGAGGTTGGGCACCATTTTCATTGCATTGTTTTCATATTTTTTGTTATATTTTTATTATAATAGTTGTGTTGTGTGTTCTATATAAATTCAAAACAGGAAAATGAAAAAAGTTACTGTTAAGAAGGCAAAAAAGTTAATAATGCAAATTACAGTGAGGGAATTAAGGAGACGTTACAGGAAAAGAAATTTTCATTCGGAAGACAACAACTGGCAGACGAAGTAACTCACAATTTTCTGGATTAAGAAGAAAGTGACTCTCATAGCAAAGGAGATAGTTTAACAGATCATCTTTCTCAATCTTTTTATCGTGAAAAACTGTTCTATACAAGGTTGACATGAATAAAATTTAAAAAAGAAGCGTGCAAACTTATCTACAAAAACCGAACTACCAGGATGTGAACTTTGAAAATTTACATGTTAAAATCTAGTCTAGCCAAAAACATTTGAGCGCACGGTAGTTAAATAAATTACTGATATGATGGCACAATGGTCTTCAGGGTCAGAGTTCGCCAGCACTGTACTAACTTGACACCACATTTATGAAGCTGGCCTTTGTAATTCAAGCCGACTACCGGACCTTCCCGTGCTTTTATATCTAAATTGAACAGAAAGACATGTCCTTAACAAGATTTGTTGTGAGAACCATGAGAGAGCATTGGAGTCTTTCTCCGAGTCGTTAATTTAGGCCTTTGTCACAATAATTTTAGTCACCGACTGCCAAAATATTTTGCTTAGTAACGACAAGAATTACAGCTAAATGCAGCCTGTGCAGGTTGTTGCTGTACATGTTTATCACATTATTTTCAAATAATGAAGGAATTATGTCACCCATTTCTCAAAGTAAAGTCGACCAAAACAAATTCCTTTCGCGTTTGTCGCGGTTTCTAGTTTAATTCATTTTGAAGCATATTTAATAATAGTTCAGGAAAGCAATTTTCGAATTATAAACACAATAAATCGACTTCAAAGTCAACAAATTTAATTTTAACTAAATAACTTGAAGCAAGTGGGCCCAGTTTACATGCGATAAATTTTACATTTCGCATACTCAACTGCAATTACAGTTTTTAGATGCAGGTAATTAGAACTGATGTGGGTAGACTAAACAATCTAAACAGTTTATCTAGACACTTTCTTGGCGAGTAAGGATTTTAAATGCACCTGGTTAACCTTTTCGCTGAAAATAGTTATTAATTATTTGGAGCTTTTGATCTGCTATATCGCAAATGATTTTATTTTAACTTGCATATTTGGGAGAACATATTACCTTGAATACGCTTGGCTGTGGTGCAATAATATTTCATCCTTTATGTATTTACTTACTCCAGCTTTACGATAAATTATATCAGTTAATACAAGTTATAAAATTAATAAAACATATTCTATTACATCAAACTATGGCCACCCCATTTAATCAGTAGGGAAAAAATAGTTCTTTATCGTAAAAGAAAAACATTGCTAAAATTTTTTAAAGAAATGAAAAAACGTTCTAGAACTTTTATATCACTTCACTTGTGCCAACTTGCAATAACATTTGAAGATCAGGGAATTAATTGACAATGATTACAATCTCAATTTAATTTTATTGCAAATTCTCTAATAAAAAATATTTTTTTATCGTTCAGAGGAAGATTAGAAGATGCTGCTGCATCCGTTAAAGAAACGTTTATGACTTGTAGCAGAAGAGTCTAGCAAATTTTTTTCACCACTCCTTATGTTGGTTGGTTCGAAACTAAAATTTAAAATGTTTAAAAAATTTACAACCGTAAATGTGTTCATAAAAACCACTAATACTGTTGAATGTTTTATTTAATTTAACAATTTACAAATAATTACGTAGAACAGATAAAAACATTACAAATAAAGTCATAAGAGGCATCCCTTGGCAGTTGGAAGAATAATGTCAATTTCGCATCTGAACAAAGGCTAAAAACTAAAACCTGCATTTATCACATTAACACTTTTGATCATTGAATTTTTTACATAATGAAATAATAATTAAAAATGGATTAATATATCACACTTGCTATCATGATTTATGAAAAAATAATACTTACAAAAATATATTATAAAAATATAATAAACGTACATGATAACACGAATGTATAGCAAGACAAGGCTCTGTAACACAAGAAAAAATAGTAGATAGCCAATTATAGGCAGATTCAGCGTCTGCATTACTTCACCTTGCCAGCTTTGGACGATAACACATTAAACTAACATTAGTTGTCATTTAATGCAACAATAAATAAACCGCAACAAAAAATAACATATTGGCCGGATAATTATTGCGATTTGCAGTAAAAACAAATCGATCCACTTGAATGTTAAAAAAACTATTAATTAACTTGTACTTTTCTCTTAATTACGTTGTAATAATAATAAAAATGATAATTTAAGAAAATCACATCAAGTATACATAGGGTACAGATGTATAGTTGAAGCTTTATTAGGCTTTCAGGAGCAACAGCTAATAAGGCCATTTTTCAATTCACTGTAGACGATTATAAAGACACGAGTTTGTGCACCTGTGTATTTCCACACCAAATGACAACCTTATAACACAATTTGGTTACTTATAAAACATTCAAATAATTTAGACATATTAAGAATAAATTAAGTAAGTATAAGTACAAATAGACATTGTAGCAAAAGAGCAGCAACAGAAAATTTATATTTAACGAAATACTGTTCAAATTTTACCCAACTAAACGTACTTAATAAATAATCTAAAGACATTTTCCTAGCAATAAAGCATGTTCTAAAATTATATTTTATATCTGGAGCTATTACGTTAACAGTTCTGCTATAATGTTGGAATCCCAGTTCGGATAGATCAGTATTTTGCACAATATAGTTGGTACAGTATAATACTTTATCAACAGGAATAATTTAAAACCTCTAAGAAAACTATTTTTGTGAAGAAAACTGTCTGCGGTGATCGAGAACTCTAAATTTTTGGCGGTATACAAAAAAAAAAAAAACAATTTGTTGTGATGAGGTAAAATATACAGCAACTGTTGTCGTGTCTTCCTAGAGGTGCAAAATTACAACTATTTGAAAAGTAAACATCGTAATCGCTATCCAAAAATGTCTAAGTGAAATTCCTAATCTAGCATTAAATGTCTTTAAAATAGTAACAAGCAAGTACCAGGTTGAACGTTATTGCCTTTACTTATAAATCTTTACAAAATAATTTCATATTGTTTAAGAAGAACTCCACTTTCTTATTTTAAGTACGATAAACGCAACTCTGTTGCTAACAGCCTGTATGAATCAATTCACCAAAACCTGTGACACTAACTACAGTATAACACAAAAATAACGATTTTATTATCTTCGTAGTAATTACTATACAGTCTAATAAAATTATAAACGTTATTTTTATAATAATTATTACAATACTTCTTACAGTTCTTACCTATCTATGATTAAAAGGAAAGTGGGATAGTGTCATCGCACCTGAGTTTATGAATACGAAAAATAGAATGGAAATATTCAGGGAACAAAAACTCACTTAACAATAAAAAAGTGGCTAAAAATAAATACTATTTTCGCTTCGTGCAAGGATAGTTAAAAACATGAAATGTTCGTTGGAAAAAGGTTTAATTCACCGTAATCCGCATTTCCATAATTGAAAAATTTTAACCTCCATTTAACTTGCAGTTCGGTTATTAGCACTAGGAATTATTGAAACAAAATTTGATCACAATTTTTAATGAATTTATTTATTAAAAATTTAAGTCACTAAAATATAAGATCCTATGAATACTTACAAAGTTAATTGTACAAAATTCTCATGTCTGTTGCGTACAGTCTACAAAAATCTTCAACTGAGCAATTAAATAATAAATATAAATAAAGTCACAAATCTGAGTATTATTTATTGTGTCTGCTCCGTATTTGGAAGAAGAAGGTGCGACTGTGCAATTTAGATTTGCAGAAACGAACACAGGGACAGCAAAAAAGCGTGCAGCGTGCCGGGAATGAAGGTCAATTTATTTCAAACTTTTCAGTTACGGAAATGTGGACTCCAATCCATATTTGTTGATAGTTGTATTTCGTTTTAAATCATTATAAGCAACGAAAAATGTGATGTGTGATGATTTGTCATATCAATGTGGAAGTTTCATAAATACTGAAGATATTGCAGTTTTATAAAATATAATATTTAGGTATAGACAACATTTCTTGAAAATGAGAACATAACTAAAAATTGCGATTATAACATAAGAATAAAGCAACAGAAGGAAAAGAGATTAGTGTTAAAGAAAGTAGTCAGCAATATTAATGCATAAGATGAAAAGTGTTGGACTTTCAATCCATAAAATAATTTTTACGGACCCGCTCCGCTAGACGATTCATCCTCATAAGTTAAGTTAACACATAAAAAATGTTAAACGGCAAAAAATTTGGTTAAAGTCAGATTTCAACCGTAATGTTGCGTAGGACATTTGCACAACATGAAACAATAAATTACTTAAAAAATTGCACAGTTCCATAACATTCAGGTAAAAAAATACATAAGTGGATACCTAAAAAATATAAAAAAGATAATATGAATCACAATGACCTATTCAGACTACACTCTCTGACTTGTTTATGCTGTAGGATACTTGAGTAACGATTGTTACGTTTTGATCTGATTCACTATCAGAAGAATTTGATTTCTCATTGGGACGTTTGAGGGATTGGGCTGTTACCTTCGTTCGATCTGGATTAGATTCTAGTGTCGAACTTTTGCTGGACGGTGAAATTGAGTATTCTGAGGTATCACCTTCATCTGATCCGTTGGGTTCTTTTTGGTGGTAACTTAGACTGAATTTGTTTCGACTGGAACGGCGTCCTGGATATATCGGACGTCTCGCCAAACTGAAAAACGAACACAAATTAATCAAACATGATTTCATCAGGAGCCCGAGTGCCAACAAACAAAATGTTCATTTCAATTTCTACATGTAGTATTCTTGCTGATGGTATGGTACATAAATTTTGATGACGCTGGGAAATACGAGTAAAAGTGATCATGGTAAATGTAGTCACTCTTCTTATCTATACAGCATTCTAAAAAACG
>QDEB01053676.1:0-14614 GCA_004193795.1 Asbolus verrucosus | reverse complement strand
AAATCAGTGACAATGAAATTTTTAAATTTTAGATGAAATGAGAAATTTGATTCGAAAACGAAATGGGAACTAATTAATTATTAGCTCTTCCCACTTAAATTAATCCTAACTTTACAACTCATCCGGATGTGAAACTGTTCACATCTTAAAAAGATTCCGTTAATTTTTTTAAACTTTAACAAAAATTGATTAACTCATTTAAATTAATATAAATTACGGAATAGTTTGACGAAGGACTAACTAAATCGCACCCTAGCCATGGTTATTTTTGTTCTAATTATGAGTACCTAAGCAACTAATCTTTTTTTACAATAATCTAGAAATCATATTATTGCACAGTTACTATTTTTAGCACTTTTTTCCTTTGAAATAAGATTGGCTTCTTATCATCATGAGAGCCTACGTAAGGGGCGTTATGTTTGGCTAATTACATACCAAACGTGGAAACTATAAACACTGAATTCTCAGTTTCGATAACAGATGACCCAGACGAAACTAAAACTTTTTTTATTGCTTTCTCTTTTCTTGAATTTTCCATACCAATTTTGACCAGCTACGACAATTGTGCGAATTTAATCTGAAACGTTGTAGATAAATGTTATTTACATTTTTAGCAAAATAATACCGAATTAAATTTTTTTCAGTATTGTTTTACGTGATTTCACACTTATTTCTACGTAAATAAATGAATGTGTTTAATGTAATACAGAAAAATGTAAAAAATTAATGAAGGTAAATGAAAAATAATAGCATTTAAATGGAATTTCATGTTGGTATCATTTGTGAATGTAAGTTTATTCCTACAACAGCTTCTCGAAACAGAAATACCAAAAAGAACAGACGGCAAAAACTAGTCCACGTTCCCTCAAACCCTCAGTGACAGCGAAGATTTTATCAGGAGAATAAATAACCCAAAATTTTCCCGCAACTGAATTTTAATTGCTTCATTTAATAAAAGGCGGTTGTAACTCATTTAGAATTTTACTTTTTCGTTATCTAATCACCTCTTGAAGTTTCCGGATATAATTAAGGAAAACGAAATTATTATACAAGAAAATTTAATAATCTAGTTGACTTTACAGTGTCTGCGGGGTACGTATTGTGCAAATACCTAATTGCAAGTCATTTTTCATAAACTGTTTACTCGGCCTTTATAATCTGTCAACCGCCTATAATTATTACCAGTGTCTTATCATTATTTACCTTTTTAAAAAAATGAAATATAGAATTGAAATAAGTCGTATTAGCACAGTATGATTAAATTTATAAAGCTCTCAGAACAAAATTAACGACTATTTAAATTTACATCAATCAACCCGTTTACGCTGTAGATAGATAGAAAAATTATTATTATTATGTAATGTAGTAGGAATCTGTTGATTTTTTTAAATACTGTATGGAGTTTGTTGGCAAGTCGATAACGCTATTCTGAAATAAACGTCCGTCTAGAATTTACGATATCCTTCGCTTCAGCATCCTTGCTTCGTTTCCAGGAACAAATATCTGCATTACTTCGTCCTTGTTTACTCGCGGTGTCTCACACAAGTTTACTTTTCGCAAGTCGACGTCATACTCTGTGGGGTTAAAATTGTGAACTTGTCTTTTTGCAAATACATCTGTCGGGGAGTGGTAACAACCAATCTTTTAAACGAAAATTGATCGATTTTTTCTTTTGCAACGGCTGTAAACAGTGTCCTTAAAAAATCTATCTCAAATAGTATTACGCAAACATTCTGACACATGGCAGTCGTAATTTTACAATCGGGTCACGCATTTTTTGTGAACGCTGGTCAGACCACATTTTTAGCATTATTTACCCGCCGATATTTAAGTTTACTCCGAACGTTTTGTGAGACCTGTGTCATAAAACTGTCAAACGTGAAGATGCAGGTGATTATAACAAGTCCAAGAGAGAGACCTACGACAAATGTTTAATGAATTTGTCGAAGATAAGCAGAATTTATAACCATAATTCCCTGTTATTCTGTGCACACTTAAAAGTTTAACTGCCTTTTAATGCCCAAATGCATTAGCGTCAACTATAAAGGGCTTATTTCCAGTTTACTTTCTAATTCTCCTTAAAATATGTACAACTTGACATGCTTTTCAGTACATGTTTTCTTTACTAGAATTAGGTGTCTTCACAAAATGGAAAATTAATTTAAAGTCTAACTACTGCACTAACTAACTGCACAAAAAATTATTAAAACAAAATATTTAAAATGTGGAAGAGAATGCGCAAATATTCAAATATACTGTTAGACTTAAAATTTGATAAAAAGAATTTGAAACTGATAAAATTTGTCTAAAATCAAAATCACTTGGAATGTAATGTTAAAGGGACCCATTTTCGAAAAATCAAATTATTAAAGTTAAAAATCACGATATTGAGAGGTGATAAATCGAAGTGAAATGTCAGCAAAATTTATTTTAAAAAGTCAAAATGTTTTATCTTTTACAGAAACAAATATTCTACATCCTGCTACCTCCTATACAAATATTTAAATACTATTCAAACAAATCGTTGGAGATATCGTCTTATTTTTCACAAAATTGTCGAAAAAATATTTTGCTTTTCTCTACCTTCTTTCATGATGTTCCATGTTCATTTCCTCATGATTTTGGCATTTAATGGAGATTTTACATGTAGATTTCATAAAGTCAACCACTTCTAAAAACTTCATACTGATATGAGGAGATAGCCTTAATAACGGCAATTTCGTATTATATCTACTAATCTTTTTCAGAACCTTTACAGTCTTGAAATCAAATAAATCAGAAATTCGTGATGTACTTCAAACCTTGACAAAAGCAAAGTGCACCACACATTGAAAACTGCATTTTGTAAACACTCACGATCGGTTGGAAATTGAAAATAATAATTACAGGAGCGTACTTCCTTATTTTTTTTTTAAACTGATATCACACGTATAAACAAGGCGTAAAAAAATCTACAAACAAATTAACATTACAGTAGGTACAAAAATTAATCCAAGTCAAAACAAAATTAAAAATAAAACTCACATGTGGCGACACACCGAAATCCGAAACGTAAGGGGAGCCACTATCACATTTAAGTCGGACAAGTCAAACAACATTTCGCACGTTGTTGTTAGGGGTTAGTTTAAATCGCGATAGTAAATATTGTAATGTCACTCTGTTAGTTTTACTGTTACGTAGGCGAAATTTACCACTTTCGATGTCTTGATTCGTCGTTAAGTCGTTCGAATTTCACGAAAACGCCAAACTTAAAATGATATGCGTCTGATACTCGGATCAATTTGCCACTATTGTCTTATCAGTCGGTATTTGCAGATAAGAATATGTAACTCTCAACGCAAGTGCGCCAAGTGTTATAGTCCGATGTCGATAAATATCGTTTTATTATTATGAATAAAATCGTTTTCTTAAAGTCAGGAACTAACGGAACAAGAAAAGGAATGTTTAATGATAAATTTCCATTATGAATTATGTGTGTTAAATCGCCTGCCGTAAATAAATGCTTGCCACCTGTTAACTGAACTACACAATAAGGTTTTTTGCGACTTGTTTCTGCAATAAAATCGATTTAAAAAATACCTGCTGGTGAGATTGTTGCATTCATCCTTGCTTCTGAGCGATATCACACGTGACATCACTCCAACATCGATGACTGAGGGTTGATCATGAATTGCTGTTGAATATGGAGGAGGAATTGCGTCCTTCTCCAAAGTGCCAACAGGAGTATGCATCATCTATCTGAAACAAGCAAACTAAAATTAGTTTTTATTATAAACTACAGTAAACAGCAATATCTTGATTGAACTTCCTACTCAAAGGCCACTTTTTTGCTCAGCTAATGAAGTTGTTCTCCTATCCGACGAATAATTCCATTACATAAACCTCTAGTAAATGAACTTCCCTAATTAAGTTTGAGAATTAAGTGCTTCGAGGAAATTTTTGTAAGAGTTCTTCGAACGATCAAAACGTGGACCAGTGGAGTTTCATGATGAGGAAGAGTAATATGTCGACGACTCATAAGCAGGTAAGGGAAGCTAGAAGGGTGAGGGTCAATGTGTTCCTGGAAAGGGCAAGCTGCATTCGTTTACGAAATTTTATTATGCGATCAATGATTAAAAACGGTGCATAGAAAGTTGGGGATGACTGTTGTTTTAAGGGTGTTTGTTCGCCCCAACACGCACACCAGGAAGTTAATTTTATTCTTAAAAGGGACAATAAGTGATTCCTTTTACGCATCAAAAAACAAATAACGGTGTTATTGAAGATCATAAATAGAACAATTATTTTTTGTAATGGTAATTGATGTACTAACCAGTTTTTCATTTGTATGTACGTCCGTTAATTAATTTAATTGGTTATAACGTGATGTTTAGAAAAATCTAAAATGAGGAAATGATTTATAGAGAATTCAGCACTTTGAATCACTTAAAAAAAGACTTAAAGATTTAAATCTAGCCGATTTTAAAGTCAATAATTTTTATAAAATGTACAGTAAAGAAAGATTTTCAAAATATGCAATAACAATCTGATAATTTCTTTCTGTTTTTTCAAAAGTTTTGAATTAATTTTTTTATTATCTAGCAGAATCTTTTATTTACTTTCTATTGATATACTATCGATTATCTGTATCAAAGGTCAAATAAGTTGCGCAAGAATAAAAATTTGGAGTGCCCACAAACATAAAAATAAAAATAATAATAATAATAATAATAATAATAATAATAATAATAAATTGACAATTATCAAAATTTTTATAAAAAGATTTTATAAAAATATATTAGAATTACTCAATAATTATTTTTAATTCCAAATATGCGTCTAGTAATCGTACAAATCATACATCAAATGTTTTTAAAAATGTATATCAACTGTGAAAGTTGATTTATTGAAATCAAAAATGCTTAAAAGTTATTAAAATATTTTATTATTTTTTAAATTAATTTTGCCACATGCCCTCACTTTTTCACCTTTCTTATCTTTGTATATATCTCGATAAAATTGGAAATCGAAAATTGTTTTTATCACACAAGCTCAGTAGCTGTATATAATAATCTTATGTACATTTTCGGTGTTTTACTATTAACACTTAATGTCATGGATGAAGATAAATTGAAAGATTAAATGAATATCAGAGAAAATCTTATTAAATTTTCATTTAGTTAGTTTTGATAATAAAGATTTCGCAATGACAAGAGGATAAAAAAAATACAACTTAATTAATTCTAGAAAATTACTTAAATTCCGAGTAAAGGATAATATAATGGTATGTTGATTTATCTTTTATGTAGTGTAAATATTTAGAAATTTTTATCCAAAGTTCATTGTATTTCCTTTATTTTATATATTATTAACAGCTTGTGATCCACTTTACCTGAAACGTTTTTGTCACATACGTTTATTTTTCATTTGTTTAAAAATGAAAACATACAAAAATTAAAACTATTCATTCTTGAAAGGAAAAACCAGCTCCGTACATCAATAGTAATAAAGGCATTATTTTATTTAGTATTTTGTAAAGTTAAGAGGTTTTAAGACAGACTAAGGCCGAGCCTATTACTCTATCAGAGGTCATGTAAAAAAGCTGTATTTTTTTCAATGTATTGTTATGGTTTAAAAATGATGCAAATTTTGAAAACTTAGGGTACTGTGACTGGACATTAAATCGTAACGCTATATTTTCCGGATTGGCAGGCAGAAAAATGGAAGTAAAATAGAGAGGGAGGTTCTTCAAAGTTAAGAGAGATTTATGTCCTTTTTTGTAGGCTTCTATGCTAAAGCGGTGTTTCGTTTTATTGGACCCATTCTTAGTTAAACCATTCGCATTTACAATACGACTTTAATCTGACCGTTGTTGACTTTTGCCCTGTTTCTAAACATCCAGTTATCGTGCTGGGTACCTTCTTCATAAATATAAAGTATTCAAAGGTTTTATTGTGTGCTCATGGGTTTTTACATTTAATTTTATCATATCAGGTTTATTTTATTTTCTCCTTACATCAAATAAACTTCCCAATTCTTAGAAAACCATTTGATTTTTATTTCAGCTAAATTAGTTCTATAATGTTCATAATCGGCTATCAGTGTTATTACATTTTTTATTTGGTCTACCACACATATGACTACTCAACATTCGGCCTGTAGTAATTTTATTGTCGCAATTTGTGATAAATTTAAACAATTTCAATGAATTTTTGTAAATTTTAATCCCACAATTGGCCCGAATACCAGACCAAATACTTTCAAACTGTCTATTGTGGCAAAGGTCAATTTGCCGACATTTTTTGAACAATACTTTTGCTTGTACGATATTCAGAAAATATTTCATATTAATAGTCAATTTAATTATTATATCATACCTACTTATGAAGAATCCACTAATAACGGGTGATCAATAAAATTTTTATTGAAAATCTGGAATCACGTATTTTTAAAATTGTTATATCTGTCTCTTACTTTATAACACCAGTCACAGTTTTTATCTCTTTGTATCTGAAGCTATAATACAAACAAAATTATGTTGTAAACTCCCCACACAAGCTGATAGCGTCAAATAAAATTTAAAGACCCGCACCACCTTACTCTTGCAGTTCTTAAGGGTTACTGACACTTGCAAAATTTTAAGTCTTCAAAGTGGTGGTGGTAAGTATAATGCAGAAGGGAGACAAACAAAGTACAAGGGCAAAAATGAGATTTCCGACATGATTTAAAAAATAATAATTTTAAAATTAAACTAAAAGGATTAGATCTTTGCAATAACCCATTCCTATTTTTCTTTTTTTACCCTTTGTTCTAAATTTTCAAACTAAATTATTGCGACGTATATTATTATTTTATCATTCAAACAAAACAGTTATATATGCTTAACTGCAACTTATCAGTGATATTAATAATACGTTAAAAAAGGATATTAATATTTAAATATTTTAGAGCTCATTCACACCTGAAGTAAACAATCCTCAATTAGAAAAAGCTTGCATGCTAATTATTTAGATGTAATTGTTTGTATATAAAACCTGTAATAAACATATCGTTTGAAAATGAATATTTCTATTTAAACATTAATAATTAACAAAGTTGAAAAATAGCGTAAAAAACCAGTGAAGCTGAAAGAATATAAGAAAGTTTAAAATAAATAAAACTGAAATGTAAGTGACCGATTCTTTTAACAATTTTCAAGTTACAATGCTCATGTTTTTTATTTTACAGTTTACATGTTTCAAAAAAGTCGAATTTGCATTTTAACTATTTTTTTGACATTCCACAAATAAAGATAGGGCAAAAATACCGAGATTAATAAAATAATTTATTTGTCAGGACACATTTATCTCGAAATTTTTGATCGTGCGATATTTATCTGACTGCATGTAGTATTGCGCCATCGTTTCCGCGAAATATTGAACATAATTCTCGAGGCGAATTAAACTTTAGAAATTGATTGGCATGTGGATGCATATTACCCCAGATTTCGTATTTTAAAACAGAATACCGAATGTGTGTAACTGAATGTGTATTTTAAAATCACCGCTTCAATATGCACATCACATTTCGATCGTGTGTCTCTTTAAGGTGAAAGATCAATAATACAATCCATCCCAATAGCGTCCTTCTACGAAAAAATCCATCGTGGGGACTCCTAAAATTGCAACACGGATATGCGTGTTTGTATACCTGGACAGCATTTATAAAAAAAATCGTGCGTTACTCCGTTTCACGGGTACCTATAGTGCGTTTGAGTAAGACTGGTTTGTTGGGTGCAAAAAAGGGGAAAAATATGGAAAAAATTTTGACAATCAATAACAACAACGGAACAAGTTTGCTTACCTGGTGGGAAGAGTATGAGCAGGTAATGTGATAAATTAGCATTTCAGATACTAACCCATCAAGTAATGAGTGTTTGTTGCGAACAGAAATAGGTCCATCTCACAGTACAAAACACAGAATTACACTATGCTGACCACTGGCTGAACTATACCGACACGGTAAATGAAAGCATGTTCACCCGTGTAATTCGTAAACGCGAAACAGGTAGACCCTGTCAATATGGCCACCCACCACCACACAATAGGAACCAGGAACACACCGCGACACCTACACAAAACAAAATTAATAACATCCCTTGGACAGAGCGGACGCCACCATCACAAAAATACAAAATAGTATGAATTCCCGTTATCTGTTGACGATGTTTGATTCTCTTGATAATATCCCCTCTACCGTTACCGAGTGAAGGGGAAAAGTGCGACAAGGACGGAGGGTCGCGGTCGTGAGGCGCAGACGGAGACGGCCAGACGCGGCGTTCTCTGGTTCAGGTAACAAGTTTATACACGTCATAACCAGGTAAACGAATTCTGACCATGGGTTTTGGCGTCTGACAGTATATAGCCTGCTTTCTATTATGAGCGTTTGGATATCTTTTCTTCCCAAAATTGTATGTAGAAAAGGACCGCCTAATTGGGCAAGGGGGCGATAACGCAACTGTTCCCTGGCAAGTTCTAAAGCAGGTAGAAAATCACAGGTGCACGGAGGTAACTTTGAAAGAACAAGGGGGAGATGCACGGCAGGTTTGGAAGCAAACCATTATTTCGGTCACGTTTTTTCGCCCATAGAAAAATATTCATAGAGCAAAAAGTGCTAAAAGGGAAAATCGATAATGCCCCTGGATATGGAACGGATCGCTTCTCGGAACCGGAACATAAGAGGAGGAAGTGGATACACACGATGACCTATGAATCAAAATTGCACCACTTACCGATGTATAAAATCCATGGCTTATTGACTGTCAACAGACTGTGGTTATCACTGAATTTATAACAGTAATTATATAACACATAAAATAATGTGGCTACGACTGGCAATATTATCATAGTATTTACGCGCCATTTTATACGTTCCGAATAAAACGCTTGGCGAATACCCATTGATTTTTCCATGGGCGTCCCTTATCTTTTCCTCGGTGACGTCGTTGTAATAAACCATTATAAAGGGTAAAGGGTCATGCAAGCTTGTATGTAGAAAAAAAAATTTTTTTGTTAAAAAAAATCCTAAAACCCACTACCTTTGTAATAACGTTACAAGGAGGTATAGAAATATCATGTAAAATATAAATATAACTCATTATGTACATGATAAGTAAAGTGCAGGTGCTATAGAAATTTAATCTATGATAGCATAATTGAGGATCTCATTGGAAGCAAAAATATAGCAGAACAAATGCTATCGTAAACGTTTGACAAGAAATACATAAAATAGTTTCATTTTACTTTCCTGGAGAGGAGTATAACAATAGAGATTTTTCTAAGATGACGAAATTTCGTCTTATCTTTATACGAATACTTAAGTCTCTAAATTCCGTGGAACATCTTGGCTCCACTAAATTTTAGCAACTTAGTATAATATATAGTTCATGTTACGAAGATTTAACTTCAAAATTTCGTTTGATGGCAAAATTTAACTATAGGTATATTTATATATTTAAAGTTAGTTTATGCTTTTGCAAAAATATTCAATAAAGGCCGCCATTTTTATAAAGTATTGTTCTTTTTTTTTGAACTGTTTTTTTAGTATGGGCAATCTTTGATTTTACGAAAGTATTTCTTAGTGTTTCGTTATCTTAAAAACTGCTTGACCGAACAGTACCTTGTTAAAATACTATCGACGAAAAATGAGCTTTAATTATTTTTTTAAATTTTCGATGGCGCTGGTGCACCATTTGCATTAGACTTTTTCTAACCAAAACATAATATTTCTTCTCTCTGTCTGCATATGGGTCTCTTAAATGAAATTTCTTGAATCTTACATTTCGTTTTTAATGCTTGTTTCAAAGGTCTATGTCAGTATGTTATTCAGTTGCAGCTGTCCTTTATTTAGTAATCTAACTTGCCTTATCTTTTTCTATTTTTACATTTTATTGCCATTCGTCAGTAAAACGTGCAATAGTCTGTTGACGTCAAAAATAAATTAAGGTGATTTTTGTAGAAAATTTCAAAACATTTTACTATAGAATAGAATCTTAAGTTTTCGGTGTTTCAATTTTCGAAAGTAAGGCGGTAAAAATATTTTGTTAGATTACAACTCTAATGCAAATGGCAAATGTTATTTAATTGTTTTATATAGATCAGCAATATCTGGAGAAATATTTACTCAATTACAACAAAATTTTATATACAACTTATGTTAACACCATATATCAGTCTATGTTGTAGTAGGACAGAATTGTGCTATTATCTTGAACTCTTAGGCATTTTCAAAAATTCTGCAATCATTTTTTGACAAAAATAACAAAATACCGATAAATCTTAACAAAACATTTATTGGTTAAGAAGCCTTCTTGTGAAAATATTGAAAATCATTAGTAAAATATCAGAACTAAAAAGGGAAAGTTCTAGTTAAATACTTAAATCTTTAGACATTTTTTAAAAAGAATCTGACACCCAATTTTGAGAATTAATATTGAAACTTCCATGTATGACATTTTTCAGCATAATTGGAATGTAATTAGTTATGAAATTCTAATCTATAAAAAAGATTAACAGGAGTTATTGAAGAAAACATTTGGGCCTTAATTTGCATTTATATTTATACTTACAACCAATGTTAGTTCTAAAAGTATATATTAGTAAAACTTTTCTCATAAACGAAAACTATTTTATTAACAATAGCGACCCTTTTATGGGTAGATAAGAAGTAAAGTTTTTCTCTCTCGCTAAGCAAGGGTTAGTGTTATTTTTCATAAATGTGGTTTTTTTTAAATTTCCTTTACTCCGGTCACATTATAGTTATGTAATTTGTATAGTAATTGTACTGATTTTTCCGTATTTTATATGCTATATACGTATATAAAGCTGTTTAGGAAATGCTATTGGTAACATAAAAACAATCAACCGATTTCCAAATTCATTTCGAAAAAAATAATCATTTTCAAGTTTTTACTGCAAATCGCATTTTTTAGGTAAGTACATATTATATACCGAAGTCTATAAACAGATAAGAATGTAAATAGAGAGTGAATTCCACGCTTATAAAAAAAGCTACTTACCAATACGTATAAAATGTTCATTTTTATTTGGATCACATGACGTCTACATATATTTACCGATTAATATGCCTAGATTATATTCAATTATGACATTGTTTCTATTTTCAATAAACATACCTTTGCAACGATAAGATGTTCATATGATATCAATGATGAATTTAAAATATTAGTCGATATAGCATACTTAATTATTGGATGGCCTCTTTCCGATGTTAATTACAGATAATTTTTTTTATCATTATTGTTTCAAAAAATTGCACAACACTGAGTACTTTTTACAATAAATTTTGTTATTAAAAGTAAATATATTTTATTTCATATTTCGAAATTTATTTCAACTTCATCTTACAAATGCAGGTGTGTTTCAGCATTTAAATTTTATTGCAGTTATCCACTGTCTTCATGTCATTTTAATCTTATTGGTCATTCAGACCCTTCCTTTCAAAAAATTTGACTTGAAAACAAAGATTATAACTCAGCTTTTGCGCCGTTAAAAAACTTGTGTGGAGCACAATGGGAATATACTCGTGGAAGATAATACAGTTGAAAGTGCAGCAAAAAAAATCTCTATTTTAATGTACGTGCTACAAATTTTTTATTACGTTTTCGAATAGTTGAAATTTATTTTATTTAAATTCATTTCCATTTTTTTCTGACTCTGTTTGAAAAAGATGAACTTTTCGATACTCATTTCAGTTAGGAAAGGTGATTTTTTTCCTAACAAGTGTAGAGAAGTAAAACAAAAGAGATACGCTTTTTCATATTTTTCTCTTGATATTAACAAATTAACTGCCAATGTCGCCAATTCTTCAACCTAAGAAGATACACATCATCATCGGGTATTATTTTGGAGATAGGAGCTCAAAAACGAACAAAAACGAACTCAAACTTAAATTTTTTGGAATTAATATTTTTGTTTACTAATTTTACTAATTTGTTTGACTGAAATTTTGAACACAAATTAATTAGAGAAAGCAGTAGAGAAAGAGACTTTTTCAAACCGAATTAGAAAAAAATCTTGTGTGCAATTTGTTGGGAAATCACGATTTTTCCGTTCACAACGTGTTTTTGTTCTCGGCTGCGTCTCGGAAAAAATCTCACGTCTAGAACGGAAAAATCGTAGTTTTCCCAACTTAATGCACAAATAACTATTTCCATATAATTGCACAAAATAAAATTTTTCTGTGGTTGTAAGGAATTGAATGGCAACATATCTAAATTGAAACTATAACACTAAATAATGAACCTTCAGCAGACCCAATTATGGGACATACCAGTAAAATTATAAATATTGATAGTGCAACATCTAGTAGTGGATTCAAAACTGTTTATTACAAAATTATACTTTTAACATTACTTTGCAAAATAAATAGGAATATGTATTACAAATATTCTAAGAAAATTAGTTACAAATAAATGTATGTTAATGTTTAAAGATCAAAATAAAAATAAGAAATCAAAAAACATTTCTAATGTTTAAAATTTATTATTTACAATGCTTGAAGAAAAAATAGTATATATCACTCGGAGTCGAACGCTCTTTTTTTCTTTCATCTAGATTGCACTGCCTCGGCTGACGCCTTGGCCGCAAATATCTAGATTCAACAAAAAAAGAGTGCGTTCTACTCCTAGTGATATAATATTTATTTTCTTCTTTATTAATAAATCCACCATTAAATATAAGAAAAATGTAATTTGCGCCGTTGATAGATTGTGAATAGACTACATAAGTCTTATTAAATAGAGTGTTTTAATAAGCCCGAAATAAACTACAAGAGTTTAACACTGAAATAATAAGCCAAATGTTAGAATTTAAAGTATTTAAAAATATGATTCAAATATAATAATAAAAGAAAATCATTTAACAAATAATGATAACAAAGGTAGTGGACATCTATTAGCGGTAATTAAAAAAAAATTAGGCGCACTCTTCTGCCATCTTGATGCAGATTCTTCACTCACATTTACTCAATTTTAGAGATACCTT
Organism: Asbolus verrucosus; assembly: GCA_004193795.1. NCBI lineage: Eukaryota > Metazoa > Arthropoda > Insecta > Coleoptera > Tenebrionidae > Asbolus > Asbolus verrucosus. Next base: position 1,592 of record QDEB01053676.1, on the reverse strand, counting down.
GATTTCAAAAATCCACCTAGTTCAAAGATCCACACGCTTCGGCTCCCAAACTTTTTATTACAACAATAAACTAGTTAAAATTCCTTGTCTTCTTTTTGTTTCTTTATAAAATATTCTAATTGTCAAGCAGCTGAATATTTACAGTCGTTATTTTAACACAAAGTTCATGCAAAGTGCAGTCTTTTCCATGTGGCTATAGTTATAGATTTATATATGGTTATATATAAAGAAATACCGTGATTATGGCTTAACTGGTGTTTTATTACTTTTTATGGGATTTCAACAGTAACCGTCGTATCTTAAGAAACTCGGGTAAATCCTTGTCAGTGCCGTGCCAAGTTCGTATTTACTTATTATTTGAATCCCTTCAGTACCTTCCATGAAAAAATTATTTGCTTAAGTACTTACTTAATATTTGAATGCGGTCCTGACGAGCCCTGCGTGTGCCGAGAGTATCGTTGGTTACAATTTTACGATAAAATAGTTCTAAATTCATTAAGGGGTCATCACCATAAAAGGTCATAATTACGGTACATCTTTAAACGAACTATACTAAATTTAGTAACATATGTAAAAACAATTTAAAAATAATAATAATGTAACATCCTTATAGAGGAAAATAAGTTAATTGTATAAGTGATTTTAGCTATGTGAGTCAAGTTATGGTACTTATGTAAATTATAAGAACTTACAGTTACGTTTATGCGGTAAATTAATTTTATACAGGGTTATTATAAATGATTCTAACATTGCAGTTAACGGTGGTACTTTACCGCTAATACATTCTAGTGTACCAATATACTATTGCTATTAAGCTGCTACACCTACACTCCATTTCAGATGTGATTATTTAGTTGCCTATAAACGAGGGATTCTCAGATGTAATTTAAAATTAAAAAATTATCACAAATCGTTAAAATCAAATCACTCCACAACAAATTCGTCTGTTCAATCGATTAAAATTTTGTTGGAAAATGGCAAAAGTATGCACTAGAAGACACTAAAAGTTTTCACCGCAAACTCCAGACACTTGATTCTTCGCTTATTTTCAAAAATTTTGTGCGAGATTCTTTGATCAATATTGTTGTTTCCAAAAGCTCTCGTCTATATCCTTCGCTCTTAATAGTTTATTAAAAAAGGGGGCCCCTATACACCCCTATGAGAAACTCCCAACCACATTCCAACTGTTCAGTGATGTACACAGATTTCTTTTCTTTAAGTTATTGTTTGTTTTACAAGTGAGCTATTTAATTTTATTAATGTGTGTACGTCACTACATTCTTTAATCTTAAAATATTTAAAGCATTTATGGGAATCAGTGTTTGGGTGAAAGGTTCATTCGGATTAGTTTAACAATTCAAATAGATAATTTTTCAAAATAATGATTCCTCATCCAGTAGTGCACACATAATATAGTATTTAAATTAAAACCATTTTTAACAGGAGAGTATCAATAAAATATAATGTTATTTTTTGATGAATTAAATTTTTAATGGCAGTACTATTTGATCACATTGTCTCGTATTAGGCATTTCTGTTCTTGTTACAGACTGGATAAAACCACAAAATTTTTGGCAAGCAAAGAGACTCTG